>JAQIXR010000573.1:0-23790 GCA_034700825.1 Quadroppia sp. Gr-Ori-00064 | reverse complement strand
ACACATCTTCAATCCGTTTCTTGATATCTCTAACCGCTGAAGATATGTATTTATGTGATTTTATACGCTATAATAATAGCCTTTAAACACATAAAACCCAATAACACAACAAATCTAATATTCAAAAAGCGTTTTATATATACAGAAATCTCTGAAATTTCTGCACAACTAAAATAAATTTAAACATATTTTCCAATATTTTTATATTCTTTCGATTAATGAAATTTTATTTATTTATATTAACGGAAATAAACCCAAAATCGAGAGAAAAATTATAAAAAAAAAACTCCAAAAACCAATTATAAGCCCAACGAATGAACGACAAATCATTGCATTATTTTTTAAATATGATTTATGACAACAGAAAATATATGACAACTATTAAGATGTTTTGAGCCTAATGTTGAGCCCTATATTAATATTACCGGTGCTTATTATCTAGGAATGGGTGAGGCTTTGCAATAGGCATTCAGTCGTCAATCGCTTATCGTTTCTCGCTTTTAATGATTGATATTTTTCTCCAAATGTACTCAAATGTTGCAAAAAATGACTTTTTTTTAACATAAAACGGATTTATTTGAAATTTTCAGATTTATTTTCACGTAACTGCAATTTAATTGAATAATAACCCTGATGTTAAGTTTAACCTTGTTACAATATATTTAAAATCATCCAAACTATTGATTATTGAATTAAAAACTGATTTATTTTTGGATAGAATTGAAATTTTTTTCATTAGATATAAAACACAATAAAAAGTTATTTTCATTAGTTATGATTATTTAATAACAAAAAGCAATAACATTAAAAGGAATTCATTTCATGTAAATAAATGTCTGCTTTTTTGAAAATTTAATGAAAAAAATAATTACACAAAATTGCAATTAATTTGATGTTTGTTTGAACGCAAATATCAACACAAACATCAAATTGATGTTTACTCGACTCAAATGTAATTAATAGAAAGTGAAACGATTATATCGATTATAATTACTCTAATGACAAGAGAAATACATTTCAATCATTGGGTTTGAATTCATAAAAAGAGATTCAATTTATGATAAATTGAAAATTTTTCAACTTTTTCATTACATAAACTAAATGACATTCAATGAAATTCAACTGAAATTTTATGAACATTTAATAGGAATTTTCGTTGTAATCAATAGGAAAGCGTTTGAGTTTAGTCTAAGGGGTAATATTTTTTAAAGGGTAATATTTCTTATATTTCTTATAATTTTTATATTTATAAAAACTGTGTGTTTGAACGAATCCTTTCATAGATCTTTAAAATAAATCAATTCTTAATATCTCTTTCATTTAAAAACCAAATCAACAAATATTTGACGAAAAAGATATTCAAAATTTGTATTAATTATAAAATGAGATTAAAATAAATATTTCATTTATAATGAAAAATATTTGAGAGATCTTAAGATCAGACCAAAATTCTAAGTTTCCCTCGGATTAAATCCGTCGGTCATTTGTATGATTAGTTGAACGCCAATTGAATGTTAATATTTGATAAGCGATTGAATTGAAGCCAAAAAGCGTTTTGATATCAAAGAAGACATTAATATAAATGTCATTTATTATCCTTAAAATTATTTTTCTTTGATTTTTGTCAAAAAATGTTTAAAAATATTTGTTTTATATAAAGAGTTTCAATAGTTTCAAATATCAAGAGTTCTCGATATAAATCTATAAATGTACATGGTGAAAACAGATCTTAAATCTGAAGGCAATGCAAATTATTTCAATTTTGAAGCAGACTTTATATACTCTTACGATATATTCAATTGAATTCAATTTAAGTTTTTGTTTATTTTTTAATAAAAACTTGTAATAAAAAATGATTTATGTTTTGTAAAAATTTGAAATTTCTGAATTAAAACCGAATTTATTTTTAAGATTTTGGGCTTAATTTATGAAAAATTTTGTAATTTATTTAAAATATAAAATCAGATAAAAATTGAAGAAATACTTTCACTTTTGAAAACTATTTATAATTTCAAAACTGATCTGATGTCAGATTAAGTAATTAATCGCAACATTAATTATCAATAAAATCCAACATTAAATCAAATAAATCAAAATAATTGAAAATTTAAATAAAAATTCATTTTAAATAAAAATCTCTTTTCTTTTAAACGTTATTTTTTTAGTTATGCGAAACGAAAGACAATATTAATATTAATTAAATATTTGAAGAAATTGTTCTTCAAATCAGAAGTTCCTTCAAGACTAACAGTGAGGGTAACCATAAAAGACAATTATTGTAATAATTTGCAAAAATCAATATTTATATCATATGTTAAGTAGTGATAAAACATGAGAACATATCTTAATTCATATCAATTTCATGCCTAATAATAATGAAAAAATTTTAATTTTGTCTCAATATTCATAAAAATAAAGAATTTTTTTTAATTAATTCTTACAAAAATATGTTAAATATTTAATATCTTTACATATATTTCATTTTTATACTAAATTCTGATATAATAAGTATTGTTCAATCAATTCATTGTAATAATATAACCCTTAAAATAGTTATCTTTTAATCTTTGATTATATTCATTGATATCTTTAAAGCCATTTCAATACAATATCAACATTTGGTAATAAATCAAAACATTTTATTTTTGTCTCATATCTAAAGTATTTATAATATGAAAACATTTATAAAAATTATTATTTTTTATTCTTAACTCAGGGTTTGATTTATGTCAACGAAATAGCTATGAATGACGTTATTTATAAGAAGATCTGATCGATGAAAAAGTTATACAACTTTGAAGAGACCTAACATTTGATGTGAATGAAGGAATTATTCGCCCTTTTCATGGACTCACTTCTAAGCCAATGCTGTGACAGCACTGATAGGCAGTTGTCTGAGCAGTGTTAGGAGTGTCACGAATATTACGATTCTGTTTGTATGAGAATATCAAACATGTTTCAAAACAATCATTAGATATATTTTTGTTTTCAATTCGAGTCTCTTTCACACAATCGATATATTTGTTTCACTGAAGACAATATGAAAATATAATTCAAAAAATAATTAAATTTTTAAATAAATTCTTATAAGTTTTGCAATGAAGTTTTGGAAGAATATTCTTGGTTTGAAATGATGTTAACGTTATTTGTGGTGAGTGTTTGGTTGCATAACCTCTAGCCTTATAGCAATATTGAGCACATTCTCCACTCATTCGCTCACAACTGACTGTATTTAAAGCACTGATATTTTTATCGTTGAAATGTTTGAGCGCTTCTAATGTTAAACATTTTAAAAGTTTTTTAACAGTCAATAGACATAAGACATGGGATTGAGTTCACAGCAAAAGACCAACACTTTTATGAATAGATCTACAATTAATGACATTATAATAATTGATTTAAGCCTTGAATGTCTCCAAATGTGTGAACGATATAAACAGTTAATGTATTTATTGTTTTGGCTTTTCATCCCTTCCTCACAATTGTCTCAACCCTAACGACAGGCGAAGAGAAGTTGTTTTTCGCAGTTAATATTCAGTGGATTTGGAATCGAAATAACTATGAAAGACATGAAAATACACTTTCACTACACTTTCACTACAACAGCAATCATATGGAAAGTGAGATAAAAATAAATAAAGTGTTGAATAATTTCTATTAAAATAAGTTTTTACGAAAAAGTCTTTCAAACACAGAATAAGACTAAACATAAGCTCTGTTTGTGATTTCATTTCACAGTTATTTTTAATGCAATTGACGTCTAATTATCAAAACTAACAAAACGTTTGAATCAATTGGTTTGTAATGATTAGTGAAATGACACTCAAATGGGAAAAGTTGTCTCCGTCTGAGTTCCAACAGCTCCAGGAATATATCCAATGTATGTATTGAACAATTCATATACAGTTATGAAAATGCATTCAAACACACATTTACACACTTTTAGCTATCATTTTGTATATACCATTCAAGTGATAAACAACAAAAAGTACATATTTTATGATCGATTGGTATTAGAAATGACTTTATTTTTAATCAAAAAAAACCTTTCATTTCTTCAAACTTTGTTTTTGTATTTTTTTAAATATGATTCAAAAAAAACATATATAAAAAACAAATTTATCTATAATTTCACAGATCTTTTCGCTTAGATTTGAGTTTTTCTTTTTATTTGTCTATATTTTGTTGGTTTCCCTTTGAATGTGATGTCAAAGGAAAGCAAAACAAAAATTTTCAGTTTTTGTTCAAAATTGTAAAATCGTTTATAATATTTGTATAGATTTTCGCTTTCAATAAAGAGAATAATTTTTACTGTCCTTTGAATACAAATTTGATATAATTTTTTTATCTAATATTATGTTTGAACTGATATTTAGTTATAAATACATTTCGATAGTCATTGAAAAGCAATAATTTAGTGAATGATAGTTGAGTTGAAAGCGAAAGTCGAGAGCCATATGGCTTTGGCTATGGCTATGGCTTAGATTCTGGCGCTTCCTTAGGAGTCAAGTCAATACACATTAAAAATTGCTAACTATATGAGTGCTCTGTTATGTCAAAGCAAGTGATGCCATAACTCAGTTCTAACGGTTTGCACCACTTTTTCAAACACATTTCATATCTAATATCACTAAAAACAGACCCACTTTTTCATACTTTTCCATACATTTATGTCGATTGCACTCAAAACAAAATTCATTCAATTTTTATGTCATTTTTGCACCAATTTTTTTAACGCTATTCCTGTTTAAGGCATTTGAAGACTTGACACAAAATATCGATATTTTGTCATTCAATACAACAATTGATTTCAATTTTATGTTTATTCTTGAATTCCAGTGAAAGGGAAATGAAAATGGATTTGATTTATAAACAATTCATAGAATGATTGATTGCATTGAATTTGCATTCATTTTATACATTAACACATTTTGTCGAATATAGACAACAATGATATTAATTATTATCTCTCATTATTTGTATAAAAAATTGTTTTGAGTTTAGTTCACAATAACATATGTCTAAACATTTCATTAACAATTGTAAGAATTGATTTGAAAATATTATAATAAAATTGAATGAAAAAAATCAATTGAAAATCAATAAAATTGCAAATTTTGCAAAAATATTGATCAGAAGACATAAAATAGAGATTGAGTTTCAATAGAGTTTTCAATGAAAAAGTTTATGTTGAACTGAATTAATGAAACTGATATTCAATGCATAGTTTGTAGTCTTTCGCCAAATATATCACTATTTTGAAACATAAAGACATATTAGTTAATCATTGGTCGTTTCAAATGCTTAAACCTTAAGAATATTCTTGAAATTAAATGTTATATATTTTATTATCGATATATTGATCGAAAACAAATAATTCAAACATTTTGCTAAAATTGAAATAAAATTTCATAATTGCATTGATTTTGTATTTGTTTGATATGTTTGGTTATAATCGCTTTAAATATTCAGATTCGACGAAGAAGTTGATCGATGTGTTGGAAACGGAGTTCAAAGAAGACGGCGCTCTGTCTCGTTATAATCCAGAAGGTGTAAGTGCTTTAGTTTAACCCTTTATCTGTTAATGACATCATTAGACACTTCTCTCAATCTAAGCGACAATTAATTGCATTTTATTATATAATATATTTTTTGTATTTTCTTCACTAAAACTCAAATCAAATACAAACAACGAAAACACAACAAATGAGAAGGACATGGATTTGGAGGGATTTCAGCGATTTATGGATATTTACTTAGAGGTGGAGACGCCGAGAGAACTGATTAAACGACTATTTTTATCATTCGTTAAGAAAGCCGTTTCGCCGATCAGTAAAATATCTGTTGGAAAGCATTGCGTGCCCTCACAGTCAGTCCCTGAAGGAACCAAACTCCTCACTGTATGTCCTTATCCTATGATATGACATATATTTTCAATTTATTTAATTCATTCAATATTTAAAAAAATTATTTCAAAAGCACCGAAAAATCTAATTTATTCTAAGTTTTTATGTATTTTTAATATACATAATATTTATTGCTTTAATCAATACATTGAATGCCTTCAAAACATCCAAATTATATATGTTTTGTAACTTATATTTCATTAATTGAGAAACTCATGAATTCAGTAATTATCACAAAATCTCAACTTTTTATATCCAATGATATAATGATTAAAACGTTAATAACTTATAACTAAATTCAAGAATTAATTAATTTTTTTCTTTTCATATGAAATGTTAAAAACAAATAAAGCGTTGAATAAATGTAATGCTATTTATATATACAGTTGAGAACATTGAGGAAAATATAGGAAAATGTGTGAAAAATTGGTTTTAATATCTTATAAGGCATTGAATTTATGAACAAATGATATAATGAAATAAATAAACGAGTTTTCATATTAGAGTGAGGCCAGGGATGTTGTGATATATGGTGTACCAGAACTGTGGTACTAATCAAACACAATTTGATTACTCCTTACAGATGGCTGCCGTCACATCCACTACAGCCTGCGCTCCAATTACTTCTCACAACACCGGCGGGTCTCTGCCAGAGCTGACGCACGATATTGTTATTCATAATTATTGTGATTCGACCAAAAAAGAGGTCTTAAATACCAGCCCAAACGTCGAGAAGACACACACAACTGTTGGAGGACTGGCCGACAAAATACACGGTCTGACAGAACGGTTCCATAGCCTTAGCTATCATAGGAGTGAGAGTGAATGTGGTTCAAGAGGCCGGGCAGGTACATGTATGCCATTCGTTTCCTCAATTGTTATTACTTTCTATATATTTATATCTCTTAATATGATTTATAAGTTATAAAAGACTAATGTGTTTAAGCCTTAACTGTCTTTCGCTGTCTTTCGCAATATATCAATGCATTAGATTTGAGGTCAAAACAAAAAATCAAAAAAGTTTTGATAAATCGATCGAAAATTGAAAAACGATTTGTTTTTTATAAAATGTTAACATATATTCTATTCTATGCCTATTCTATGCCCACATACAGGGAGTTCAAGTATATACCCCTTGGTGACTGTGACACAAAATTGTTTGGACCAAAAATCGAGTGATTCTTCCCCTAATCATAGCCAAGTGTCGCGCAATTCATCGAAAAAGTCCAATAGTTCTCTCCTTATACATACCAGTATGTATTGAGCACTTATACCACTTATAACTAACATTATATTCAATACATTCGTATCGAAACCACAAAACCAAAGCACTTCTAATACTTTTTCATACTTTTGACGACTGAATGCTATCTATCATATGTTTATCGCTTTGTTTGTAGTCTTTTATAACAACTCATTTGTATTGCATTTTGAGTCTGTATTTGAATTCTTTCTCACATTTCTTATCATTTTCTTCAATAATATTCATGAAAACTTATTCCCAAAACAATCGTAAGAGTGAACAGAGTTTGAGTTCACTTATGTTTCAGCTCTGATTGGCTTTATATCCAAACCATTCACTAATTGCTTGACTAACAATTGGCGAATAGGGATAGCAATGGGGAGACCAAGAGATAAAATATTTTCCAAACTCCTATTACTCTTCACATCAGACAAAAGGCATTACAAACATAATATACTTTTGGAAATTTCAAATGAATTATTGGTTTGTATCAAAGGCTAAACTAATGGTCCAATCAATAGTATGGGTATTTGTGGTCTGAATGACTAAAATCAGAGTCTTATAACTTGAAAATTGTGAACCAAAAAGACTCGGATCAAAATGAAACTATATTTTTTTACCTGATTATAAAACCATTTTGCTTTTGACTAATAAAAGATTTTTATTATAATTTCATTTTTAAGTAAAAAATCTAAAAATTCTTTGTATTAAAAGTTTTCATTTCTCCAGAATTTTAGTACAAAATTTTAATCATAAGAGAAATGAATATTTGAATACATTTTGTTAAACTGACGTCTTTTGAAAATGTATTGCAAATCTATAAATAACTTCATTCAAAATCAATAGGATTTTAATAACTCATAAAAATTAATTCATTTTTGTATTAAATGAATTTTGACATTCATTTTGTTATTGCAAATATAAAACTAGATTTTATTGTCTTTGATATGTTCTGTCTTCAAAATGTATGCCTTTTTTTACTTTCATTTATGAGAAATGAAATGAATTTTTTATATTACTTTGTATTTGATATTCAAATGAATTTGAGTCAGAAATGCAATACTTTTAGAGATTGTTTGCAAACAATTCAAATATATTAATAATTCTTAAATATATTTTAAATTAATTTTGATTTTCCCTAAAATATTGTCTTTTGATTAGATTGTAATAAAAATATTTTCTGAAATTTTAATTAAAAATAGCGTTAATTTGAATCCAATTATCAGTTGATTGAATAGATTTTCTCATTTTTGTCGCTAAAAGCCTTTCGGCGAAAAGAACTTCACATTCAATGGCATTGCATTGAATTGGAGCAAAATTTGATATAAAAAGTTTGCGTCAAAATAGCATTGCATTAAATGAAGAAGTGATGGAAAGCCTGTAAAGTCTAATTCATTTCAGACGTTGGGTTGTATTGGGTTTTGTCATTGTATTGATTTTGTTTTGCTCTCATTGTGTGACACCATATCTGTTATTATCATCCAATTAAACGACTGAATCTAAAATGCACTTCAGTTTAGATATGGCACTCAATTCAAAAAAATCTAATTATTGTCTCAAAATTTTCTGCATCGATAACACAATTTGTATTTTCTCCAAACTTTAATACAGAGTTCACTTCAATTCATATGAATTTCTGGAAAATGCTTTGAAAAGAATATAAGAATATAAAAAGTATTGACAAAATATTCTTCAATTTTTGTGAAAATAATTTTCTTTTAATTTTATAAATAAAACATATATTGAATAATAGAAATATTTTTGTTTAATGTTTTCATTGAAAATGCTTTTGAAAATAATGTTAAAAATGTTCATTAATTTAAATATTTTCATACAATATATAAAAGCAAACCGTTTTGAAGACCACTTATGTTTGGTATAATTATGTATTTAAAGCTAATTAAATAGAAATTAATGAAAATATTTTTATCTCAATTAAGTGCAAAATAGGACTCAAAATTGTTTTTGGAAAAAACATAAATCAGTTCATAATTGTGTTGTATTTGAAAATTTGAAATATATATCACAATTATATGCTTCGACTTATACTCAAAGATCTGAAATATATTAATATTAACAAAATATAATTTATATAAAGTTAATGAAAGTTTTATATAAATTGTTTGAGTTATTGATTATGTGTTAAGTACTGATAAAAGTTATGTTTAATATCTTCGAAATGTTCTTAAGAATAACATTAGTAAGAGATAATCAAAAATAAATATATGAAACAAAAATCAATAATTCAATGCCTTTTCATATCTCAAGTGAAATAATAATTTTCATTTCATATCAAAAAATGATTTCAAATTAATTAAAATCTTTAAAATTTGAGAATAATTTTCTTAATTAATTCATTAAAGAGTTTAAAATATGTTTAAAAATATAATTCGTTGAATAAATGTTTTATTTTTGAAATGCAAACAATTGTTCAATTGATAGAATTTAATGAAAACAATGAATTAATATTTAAATAACAAATAATTTTGAATATTTTGTGTGAAATACTTTTAATAATTTAATTGAAATTCATATAAAATTCATTATTTTTTTCACTCAAATTTTATTTAAGTTAAAAGAAACTTTTAATTCATTTTTTAACCTAAAGCTAAATATGTTTTCTTTTATTTTATTTGAAAACTTTTGTTTTTTTTTTGATTTCCCGAAGGAATAAAATTTGTTTTAAGATTTTAAATATGTTATAGTCTTTCAAATATAAAATATTTCTTAAATATAATGTATTTCATCGAAATTCAATGTGTTTTTTGATTTCTAAACGATTCAAATATTTGTTATTAATTGCAATTAAGTGATGAAAACGTATGACAACAGGAAAGTCAAAACCGGGTTAAACACATTCATCTTTTCCTTTTTTAAAGAGCGACCAAAAATAACCCTGAATTGTATGACTGTTCACAGATTCAATTCATGACTTTCGGCTGATTTATTATTTCATTTAATTTATCTTAATTAACTGTTCTTAACTGTTCAGGGTATAAATACAGTGATCTTTATAAACAAGTCATTCGTTTATGATTTCATTTATAATAACATTGAATAGATTTTAAAAACTATTTCAAAACTTATCTAACATTTGAGTTAAAACACAAAATGTTTTTCTATTATTATTTTACTAAAATATAGAATAAAAATTCAAATGAAAAGTACTGTTCGTTCAGCACTTCTATTGATATACTCTAAAAACACCAAAATATTTGTCATAATATTTTTTTTATAACTATTTATCCTTTAATTCAAATATTCATTAAAAATATATAATGAGATTATTTTAATATAATTATTTTTTAATAAATGTTTTTATGATTATAACTAATAGTTGTAAAAAACAAAATATGATTCGTATAAAAGTAAAGTTGTTATCATTTTTTGCATAAATTATTCAAAAATATTAATAAATTTGATAAGAATTACAATTATTTAAATTGTATATTCAATTATGCATTTATTGAACGATTTCTATAATTTAATTATTATATCTCACATTAGTTTAAATTTATTTTCAAACAATTTATAGTCATATGAATTGCATTCATTTTAATATAAATTTCATATTAAAAAATCTTTTCGAAATCAATTTAAAATATTTATTGACTTTTATTTTATTTGTTATTCATTTCAGTAGATATGAAACCGTTACGAAAGGCCAGCTCTCATATAGACGTACATCTCTTGAGAGTGCAGTTTAAAGATGTTGTTTGTTATCTCTCACTACTCGAAGCCGGACGGCCTGAGGATAAACTAGAGTGTAATATATCCGTTGCACAACTTTCCACTCAATTCACTTTTTCTCCTTTTATTGCTTAAAATTTCATATATTTTCCAAACGAAGTCCTATTTTATCTTTTTTTTCGTATATTTTATTTTATATTTACTTAAGTATTCATTTCTATTCATTGCAGTCGTGTTTCGACTTTACGACACCGACAGTAATGGCTATTTGGACAGTAATGTAAGTTATAATTGTCTTTTATATCGAAAATGCATTCTCTTTACTATAAAACCAATATTAAGTATTTGTGTATTAGATATGAATGAATGTATTAGATATTTTGACTGCAATTTCCTAAATATTTATATAATAATAAATAAATGAAAAAATTTAATATAATTTATTTGAGTCAACAATACATTTGGTTTTGTCTTACATTTGCATATATTTCTCAAAGACCGATATCTCAATTGAAAGCCATTTACAATAAAAGTCACATTTATTTTATATTTACTTCTTTTATGCTTTAATTTATTTTTTTCAAATATTCATCTTTTAATGCATTTAAAGAAATTCAATTCAAGTGAACCCAAATCGAAAGCATTGCCATTAAGACCAACAAAAAAGGGCCGTCCATTCAATTGATTCAATTCAGAGGAAACTCATAATAACTTATAACTGAATTTCATTCATATTATAATAGATGAAAAAATTCGTTCAAATATAATGTCAATTCATAGATATTTTGAGATATTTTGAACGAATTCTTTCAAAATTCTTTTCAATAAACTCAACGAAACATTTGCTTTGAGTTATTAAACGATTTTAATTTTAATTTTAAAAATATCTTAAAATCAATTGATTTTTGTTTTATTTTATTTATATGAATGTGTAATACATTTATAATTATTTCATTATAAAAATACATTTAAAAAATTTTATTTATAGACACTCAAAGAAATGATGGAATAGTGAACAAATTCATGCTTTGAAACATTTGCATAAATAAAATATATTTATTACTCGTATTATAAAAATAAACTTTTCTGTCATTTCGTCGAAAATTGTTTTTATTAATATTAATGTTAAATACAAATTAGTTGTGGTTTTCATTATTGTTATAATAAATGTATTTATTATTCAATATATTGTTTGCCATTTCTAATGAATAGGTGTTGGCATTCAGTCATATGACATAACTTCTATCATAAGACGTCTTAACACCAGTTCTTGTTAATCAGTAATGGATTTATTTCTTAGTATAAGAACCAACTCTTCCATACAATTGGCGAATGTATTTCCAAAGACATAAAGTTATAAATAAAGTATTGTTTCTCTTTTGATGAAGTTTTGATTTTTTCAAAGAATCGATTTGTGAATTGAAATCCAGTAAAGAATTGAATGTCAGAGAAGTGAATATCTCCTAAAACTCGAGAAATAACTGAAAAAATGTGTATTATTTGGACTTTTGCGATAAAGGTCTCAAACAATATATATTATTCTTTCTCTTTTGGTTTTATATAACAATGTATTGAATATTAACACTTTATCTCTAATTCACTTCAACTCTATAATAGAGTCTCTATTTCACATTCAACTATCAAAAGGTCTTTTATAATATTTTTGGTTTTGCTTTTGTTTTGATTGATTTGAATCCAGAAATAAAGCATAAAATATATTATTATTATTATTACTGTATTATATAATACAGTATTAACTCAAATATCAAACATTACTAAATAATGAATCGATTCGTTCGTTGAATATTTGATAATATTTTTATGTAAATCTTTATTCCACTAATGCTATGAATTCCAAAATTGAACAAGGTATTTTATAATTTATTCAGTTGGTAGTTGGTCTTTTGTATCCTTTTTTTATTATTTTAATCTTTTTGTTCAATTCCTTCTTTCAATTATAAGTTATGTTTGTTGTGAATGTTTTCAAAAATTTCTCAAATGTTTACAATAGACTTATATATAATGTCAATGGAATAGACTCTGAGAGTCTATTTTGGAATCCATAGGACTAATGATTTATAAAAATACAACTTTTACTGAAATTGAATTCATTTCTATTTATTCATAAGTTTTTAAATCTATTAAAATATAACTCAATTTAAAGCAAACATTATTTATCTCTAAATTCTTTCAATTCTCTAAGTTTTTGTTGAAAATTAAGTTTATTATTAAAAATGAATGTTTTGTATAACAAACAAATATTCAATCAATAAAATAATGCAAAATTGAATGTAGACTTAAATTCACTCATTTTATAAGAAAGACTTTAAAAAGTATTGAATTTCTGAATTTTTTATGAAATATTGAATTTATTTTATTTTGTTTTCTTCAAAATTAGGAAAATCAGTGAAACTTTGGGAAAAATATTATATGATTTCATGTTTTTTAATCAAATTCTTTTGTTTTTTGATATTTTATATTATTTTTCAAAAATTCACTAAAAGTTTTGGTATTTTTATTTGTTATGAAATTTTGGGTCAAATAATAAAATAGTTGTTTTCTTGAAGTCAATTCATGACAAAAATAGTGCATAACTACAAATGGCATCACAAAAGACTCGAATAAATATCCAGGCGCTGAACGAAATGCAGATGTGATGCCATACACGAAGTGTTTCTCTAATTTCTATCACAAACTGAATTCAATCGTAAAATAATAGTAACAAATGAACTAAATATCACTTTTATTATGTCTTCGTTTTGTGAACCCATTTATTAGGCCTTAAAACTAAAACCTTTTTATTTCATTATTCGTCGGTTTGTTTGACAATAGATACTAAATATTGACAAATGTTTGGAATATTCTCATCAAAAAAGTTCAATATTTATAAGAATTCTTCAAATACTGCCATTGTTTTCAAATTCAATAGTGTTTTGTTGTAAACATGAAAACAATGATAAAATGAGTATAAAATAAACTCTATTTTTAGTTAATATCTAATCACTAAAAACACTTTAAGTCTAATGAAATATTTTGAGTCAATTTATTTCTTATTTATTTATCTTTTTCATCAAATTTCAATCAAAAATCCCATTAATGAAAATTACGATAAGATATTTGCAATCATTGAAGTGAGAGATAATTTGATTTTAATAGTCATTTAGACCTTATAAGTGCATCGCGTAATGAGAGCATCCAATCAATCCAACCCTCTATTAGAGTAATATATTATATTCATTGCTTCTAAAGATTTAAAGAATAATTTTATTACATAATTGTATTTTGAAAATCATTTTTATTGTACTTATATTTGATGAAGAGAATGACCCTCGACATTTATAACTGTTCCTTCAATAATAAGTTGTCTTAATTTACTCCAATTGATAGCAGAGTTGAGAATAATTTATTTGAAATCAATTTTTCTCTTCACTTAACTCTCCATTAAGTCTTGATTTGGATTAAAGTTTTGATAAAATGAGTTTTATTTTGGGGAAAGGCTTAAAAAAATTATAAAAATTAAGGACATTTGTTCAAAGTTTTAGTAATGTTTGAGAAAAAGATTTCGTTTTATCTCTAATAAAAATATGACTTTTTATATGATTTTAATGTTTATGTATTTTTGAAATTCAAAGTTATTTTAGACTAATCTTTGTTTTTAATCTTTAAATCAATGTCTTTTTTATTCATAAACATTGATAGCAACGAATATTTTATAATAATTTTATTATTACATATTTGTTGAAAATATTGAGGAAAAAAATCTTATATTTTAAGTTAAATTGAATTTTGTTTTAAAAGTGCCTTCAGTTTTGAGAACTCAAACATTGAATATTAATAATTGAATTATATTTGAGAAAAATCCTTAATTTGATTACAAACTCAACTCAACGAAAAGTCCTTCAAATTCATATTTAGAACAATATTAAGCCTTTTTGAAAAAGTTTTTGAATCAAGAATTCAGTAAATGAAATGTTGAATACATTATGAGATTCTATAATTCATTGAAGTTTTTGTTAAAATTATTTATTTTTTTAATTAAAAACGAAACAAAACAGAGAAAAACCTTTTACTTTATATCTAAAAAAGACATTTATTTAACGAGTGTTTTATTAGAGTTGAGACAAATTCTTCGCAAACTTTGACCTTTTGGTTAGTTTTTGGTTAAGTTTTTGCATTAAATATTAATTCAATAAATTAAAAGCCATTAATGACTAACAAAATAACATAAAAACTAACGAAAATGTTGAGAGAAATTATATGAGAAGTTATTTTAAGACTCTGTGAAAAAATGATTTCAAGTCTTTCACAATAATTTTTATGTCATAAATATTTCTTAATTATTAAAATTAATTAATAAATATAAAATCTCTTCAATTAATATGGAATTGATTTTAATAATAATTGCATTGAATGAGTATTTTTGATGATTCGCTCTATATTTATGCACAGTATATACACACAGAATATATAAATAGATCCAAGAATATTCTGTGACATTTCAAATATTGACAGAATATCTAAAGTAAACAAGAATTTTGATTAAATATTGAAAACTGTTTTTTGAAAAATGAATTTTTGTTATAAAAATTCTAATTTTTTTGAACTAAAAATAAAAATGAAATAAACAATGAATTGAATAAAATTGCAAATAAAAAAAACACTGAATTATATATTCAGTAATGTATTTGAAAATTGAATAAAATACTGTTTGCGACAAATCAAAGGAAATAATTATATTTCACGACATAATTGTATGAATTCTTTGAGGAAATGAATGGCAAACAATGAAACTAAAGAACACAAAGAACGGAGAGATTTTGCTATAAAAAAAATCTCAATTCAAGTCTATATAGTTTGACATTAAATACATTTACACAACTTTTTTGACATTTAATATTAATTTTGAATTTATATTTCATAATAATCTTTTCAGTCATAGAATTTCAATGTTTATTAGGTTTTACATACATTTCATTAGATATTCTGTAATAACATATACTATAGACTAATGAATCAATTATTTTGAAATTTGTTTCATATAAAATGTATTCAAATTAAGTCTGTTTTTGACATTTAGTCTTTCAATCGCAGAATGAATTTCATGAATATATGGTTTATATTATATTTTCAAAATATTGTTTAAATTTATTCAAAATGTTTTGAAAAATAAGCTTTAATTTCATGAAATGTATTTTCATTTTTATTGAATTTGTGATTTGTTTATTGAATGCATAGGAAATGGATTGCATTGTGGATCAGATGATGACTGTGGCTGAATATCTAGGTTGGGATGTGTCTGAACTCAAACCGGTAAGCATTAAATTGCTTTCATTTCAATCACTTGAAAGAGTTTTACGTAACTAATGATATACTAAAACAAAACACATTTCAATGAGATCTTTGAATAGAAATAAAGGGTTAAAAGCAATTCAATTGAACACTGTTATTGATTACACCCTTATTTGATACAGTTTTATAAATATATTCATTTTTTCAATTTATATGTTTATATATATTATATTTTGAATTATATTTTGAATTTTTATCGATTCTTATTCAAGGTTTGGTTCAATTTATGAGAGAATTTCATTTCAATTTTCAAATATTTATATATTATATTATATTTCAAATCTTTTCAAAAGAATTTTCTTTCTCCAAAATATGAGATAAAATTCATAAAAATCGAAGAAATATACAGTAATTCAGAATTTGAAAGATCGAGAGATTATTACAGAATCGGTGGACAAGTTTTGTGAAAATTTCCAATTCTATCAAAAGGAAACTCAAATAATATAATGCTTTTTATTAATATAAATTCAAATACAAAAACATAGAAATTCTTATTACATATGAAAAAACATTTTAAAGAATTGTGTTTTTTTTCTATTTATATAACGACAGTATTTTGAAAAAAAAGAGATAATAAAAATATAATAATATTATGTTTTGCTTAGAGTTTAGGGATTAATACAAACATAAATTGTTTCAATAGAAAATTGTATCACTTTTTATAAGTAAAAACTTATCGTTAATAATATTCTCCTTATATTTAGTTGTCTTGTTATACAAGTAGTCATTCCTACAGTTATTCAATCCATGAGTTATTTTGAACAATGAGTTTTCAAACACAAAACTATTGACTTTTTCGCAGAAAATTTATATTTTTCTTATTATAATTCAATACAAAACAAACAGAAGAAATTGAATGCAAACTCAATGCTATAGTAATGTAAATTCTGTATAAAAAACTTTATAGAGATTGCGATTCAATGCCTGTATTTATATATAAGTTATGACTTTCACGAGAGATGAACAAAGATTCCAATGGTTTGGGAATTAGAGACCAAATTCCGGATGTATTGAGAATTGGTTTCACTTCTTATTCGGTCTATTTGTTGTCTGCCTTTGATTTCGCTTTTCTTTATATGTGAATCAGTATTTGACATTATTTTGGTCACATTTACACCTTTCACATCATATTTGTATTTATGTTTTATTTTATATAAAGAGACTTTGAAACCAATACTAACTTATACTCAAACATGTAATTAGTTATTCATTGAACTCATAATTTATGGTAAAATTATTTAATATATTTATAACTTATTATTGAAAATCTGTTATAAATAAAAGAATGGATTAATTAATAGTTAAACAATTCAAATGGTTTTCTACAATAATATCAATTATTCATTAAATCACATTTTATTCAAAGAATTAACCCTAAAATACATGATATAAAATCTATGCATAAAAATGAAAAACAAATTGAAATCTATTTTTAAATCTCTTTTTCAAATTTTGACAACAAAAACATTAATTATAATTATTGTTACAAGAAATCATTTATTCAAATATAATTTAACTAAATATTAATCTTTATTTTTATTAAAGTTTTAATTAATTAAAATTAATTCTAATTATTTTTATAAATTTTTGATTACTTGGACATCATTTATGACAATACGAGCAAACAATTCAAAGTCAATACAGAATTTGATTAAAAACTTGTTATGAAACAAATGATTGATAGATATGTCAAAAACATTTAAAGTTTTTCAGTGAAAATATAGCTTTCAATGAACTATAGTTTGATATAATATTCAATTGCTTTCATAGAGAGGAAGGGAAGGAATGGTCACATATGGGCTCATGTCATAAACTCTTCATTTCTGCCTTCACTTTAATTTCTCATTTACTCTAAGATGAGTTAAAGTGATCTTTCGTTCGTTATATCATATCTGTTCTCTGCGGGCAATCTTGTGGTCATTATATGGTTAATCATATTCCCAACAATGGAAAGGGTTGTGATTTATACGGTTTATATGAGTGTACAAAAGTGTACAAAGTGTACAAGGTCATACTAACATTTCATATTTCATTCACAACAAAATCACAAATCATTCAATGAAAGCATAAATCAAATAAATATTGTGTTATTCGCCAGAAAAAGGAATATATTTAGTAATAAATATTGATTAAAAGTGAGCAAAGTTTGACCATGATCATTTGTCATGTTTGCAACACTACTTTCCATGATTTGACTAAATATATACAATTGTTGTCAGAATTAAATCTCTTTAAACAATACAATTATTTTGTCTTTAGTTTTCATTCGTTTCAATATTTTTTTGTTTATCTGTTATTCAGATATTACAGGACATGATGGTTGAGATCGACTACGACGCCGACGGAACTGTATCTCTCGACGAGTGGAAAAGAGGTGGTTTAACAACCATTCCTTTATTAGTGCTCTTGGGCTTAGATTCGGTAATTTGTAATACAATTGAGATTTTAGTTTATTATAATAAACACAAAATATGTTTCAATTGAAAGCAAACGGTTAAAGACGACGGAAATCATGTCTGGAGACTAAAGCACTTCAATAGACCCGCGTATTGTAATCTGTGCCTCAATATGTTGGTAGGGGTGGGCAAAAAGGGTCTGTGCTGTATATGTAAGTTCTTTTAGAACTAATATATAATAATTATTTAAATTTTCACTTAATTTCTAATTAGTTTGTAATTCAAACGATAAGAATATTATTGAAATCCATGTCTTATTTGTTTTTCGCTTCAGTTTTTATCACTTCATTAATTCATTTTCACTTCTTATGTGAATTCATAATAAAATTATTCATTAATTTATATAAAAAAAGTCATTAAAACAAACGACAAAATGATAGCAAACGAGTCATTATAAATATTTTAATGAACAAAGTTCTCAAATAGTGTTTAAAAAATGCTTAAATTGTTTTGTTTTATTGGATTTTTCTCAATAATAATTAATTTTAGGGTTTGTCACAAGAGATTAAGTTTAGAGCCCTTCCCAACAAAACTCTTGATCTAATTTCATGAACTTTTTTGTTTTGTTTTTATTCAATTGATTTTTTTTCTAGCGATCGATATATCATAAGAATGACATTTATCTCAAATATTAGAAAAAATCTTTAAAAATAAATCCTTGAAATCACTTAAATATGTTTTTCAATCGATTTACTTGTTTTGCAATATTTTTGATTAGTTTTTATATTTATTACATTAAATGACAAAAACTATTTTATTATTTATATTTTATTTCATTTAATTTCTTATTTATATTTAAAATCAAATTTCAACAAAACATTAATATATAGATTGATTTGAATCCACAAATCATTTCTTTGAATGAATTTCTCACATAAAGTGAATAAATATATTTTATATGAATTCAAAAATGTTTGAAATATTTAATCAAAATGTAAATTAAGAGAAATTTTGAACACATAATCAGATCTACTTTTTCTGTGAAATGGATTTTTCAAATAAGAGTTATTACTCTATTGTTAAGAATATGGTTTAAATGCTAAGAAAATTCAATTTTAGTGTTGAAAATTGCTCTAAATGTAAGTCATGTCAATCCATACTTTTGTTACTCAAAGCATATGTTGTCAGAAATTGAATTATATTTCCCTCGTATTTAATTAAAAAGATTTAGAGAGTTTTAACTCTATGTGAGACTCACTGCAGGAATATCTAAGACTTTTTTGAGACCAGAATCTGAATAAAGTAATTGTAATCTGTATTGAAGGCAATCAGTATTCAAACCATTGGTAACAAATTCACAGCACTATTGATAGCCTTTTTCGTAACGCCTTTGCATTAAATGTGAACTCTTTTCAACTGATTCTCATTAACATTAAAATGGCAAAAAACACCCTTAAAAATATCTAACCATTTATTTAAAATTAGACACAAAATAATATTTATTTAATAATAAATATAATTACAGTTTGCAAATACACAGTACATGAACGGTGTGTGCAAAGAGCACCGGCATCTTGTATTAGCACCTACTCTAAATCGAAGAAAACATCTCAGGTATGATATATGAAATGTGAATTTTGATTGAATATTGGACTTGTTTTTGTGGAACGGTAGACATTTTTGCACCATTGGACAGAAGGCAACTGCACCGGCAAATGCAGTAAATGCCGGAAACCTATCAAATCCTATAATGGCATAACTGGTCTTCACTGTCGCTGGTGTCAAATGACAGTAAATTAAGAAAACAATGAAATGTTTGATATTATATACGGTTTTGTTTTACAGTTACACAATCTCTGCGCCTCTCAAGTCAAGCCTGAATGCAATTTAGGCGAACACAGGGATCATATATTAGCTCCTACATCAATAGTGCCCATAGTTCTGGTCAGTTATATTTATTTCATTTCATTCAATTTTCTTTAATTTATTTGAAATTTGAAACAATAAATAAAACATATCTCAAAAAGCGTTGAATTCATTGATTTTTGTCTTTAAATAATATTTAATTAAATAGTGTCTCAAATGAATCCATTGGTCTCTATCAGTGGTATAGGTATTGATTCAATTCTAATGTCGACAAACAAATGCTATTAAACATTAGGCAAACAGTTATTGAGTGCTATCTTTTTGATGGTTAACATCCAAAGCAATAATTTCTAATATGTTGAGAATTAGACCAGAATTGGCCCAGAATTGCAAACATGTATTCGTGAAAACATATAAAACACATTAGTGTTGAACTTAGGTTTGAAAATAGTTTTCTGTTTGTACAGCCGTTGAGTGTTTTATATCTTATGATTTTTATGAACTTTGATTGATATGACCGAAAACTAACAAAATTTACGTGAATTTGGGGACAAAATTGTTTTTTTTGTTTGTTTGTATAAACGCAAACAAAATCAGACATTTGCTAATCCTTTACTATATTTAGTTATTTTGGTCTCAATTCGGGATTTAGTAAATGTTTTGACTGAAAAACACTTAATATTGCGGACGAAAAAGTGAATAAGTGTTGGCTATGTCTAGAGGACAGGTATTCATAAAATATAACTTAAACTCACATTTACTGTAAGACAATGTTTGACAGACTATACCCTTATTGATCAGAAACATTTTGTTTGATATTAAGTCAATTATTTTACTCAACACTAGAATCCAATTCCTTGTTGTTTGACTTCAATAGCAGTTCCACTTCAACAGTAGTTCCAAAAATATCTTCAAATGTCTATTTCAAAGAATATTTTCTTTCAATTTCTAAATCGGATATAAATTTCATCTAATATTCAGCTTAAAAAGGAATCAAATTTTCTATACATTCAATGAATTCTTTATAAAAATAAATTCTTTCAGTCGTTGAGAAGAATATTAAATATCAATATAAATATCAAATTTTTATATTAAAAATGATTTATCGATCAATGAAATGGATTTTATTCTCTATCGCTCTTTAAATAATTACAATCATTTTGTTAGTATTTGAGACCATATTATACTATGTAAAGAATTTCTTAATTTATTATTTTTTGAAAATAATTGAAAAATGAAAGTTTTGACAAATATTATGCAAAAAATGAATAATATGTGATATTTTTGTCATTGCATTCAAGACTATATCGAAATCAATTTAGTTGTTATAACAAAATAAAAGTCAATTTTCAAAACTCATTGAAACAATAAATTTTTTTATATCCTTTTTAGAAAAATCTATAAATTATTTATAGATTTTATAAAAATTATTTTAAATCTGCTTTTATTGAAAGGAATATCACTCCAAATAAATGTATATATTTTAATATAAAAGAGTTTTTCATTACTTTTGAATTTATGATTATATGAAACAACTATTCATTTAATGTAACAAAAATTCTTGTTTCAGACTTTTCTTTTGCTTTTCTTATATACTGTATTTTATCCTTTTTATGGCAAATGTGAAAAACATTTGTTATATTCAGATGTTGTTTGGTTTTGGACACAATGTTTTAAATGGCATTTACTATGAAATACAATCACTTAGACTACAAATGATCTCTTGTTTTAAGTGCGAAATACAATAATGATATAAAATATATAATTATTTCTTCAAAATTAAATCATTTTTCAAAATAAACAAATTTTGAAATAAATGAATAAGTTTTACAACAATTAAAATTCATTTAATAATGAATGAAAAAATGTAATGATATTAAGAATAGCAATAATAGCAATAATGCGATGAAATGTGTTTTCAGCAAATGTTTTACAATTCAATTACATTAAGACACAAATTATTAATATAAATGCTTTACAAAATGCAGTGTTAATTCACTTACAATTTTGATCATTTCATGTGAATTGAGACTTAAAACAAATAAATGTTTGAAATGTATTTTCACGGCTTATATATAATGTTACAAAATATAAACAATATATGGATATAACAAAACATTTTATCAGAAATCGTCTCTTTTTTAGATCGCGTTTTGGTTTCAATTTTTATGTGTTTCTACTTATAGTAGAAAATGTCTTTCACTTAAATGTCATGGGTTAGGGTTATGGGATAGACTGCCTCAGCCTCTTCTCGTCTCTATAGTACACATAGACTGCAAAACGTATGCATTTATCACGAGTTCAACACTAAATGTCTATTCATTTATTCATTTAAAAAGTTATGTTTTGAAAAATAGTATCCATTGAATGGAAGACTTCTTTCTGACAGTGAATATAGAAAATGATAAATAATTTTTCTTTTCTCAGTTTATTTCTGTCCTCACAATGACAACAAATTAGAGATATTTTTCATCTTTTTTGTTATACTTATTATCACATATTCTTTGAAAACTTAACAAAAATTGACCCAAAAATAAACTATTTGTCCATTAAATTCGTATTCAATATAATAAAGAGTAGTTTTGAGGCCAAAATACACTCTTATAATACAATTACTTTACTAATAATGAGATATATTATGTTTGCGCTCATTAGACCGTCTCTGAACATATTGTATGTGTTTTGTGTTATATTTGATTCAATTAATCATTTATTTATTATTTATATTATTAGAGGTAAAGAAATACCACAAAAATCAATACCAATCAAACAATCACTTGTTTTCTTTAATTTAAATCTATATTAAAAATAAAATTTTAAATATAATTCAAAAGTGATTTGACTTTTATTTTCAAAAATAGAGTAAAATTCCATTAATTTATGATATTTTGATGAATACATATTTTTCTTAATATCTTTACCTCTACTAATATTAAGACATTTTAACGTATATTATATAAGTTCTGACAAAGAGTACGGTATATAAAAATGGATGAGTTAACCAATTACCGGCATTTGATACCATTCCCTGATTTTCACCAAATTTTCAATAATAACTGAATCGACAAAACCGAGGATTAGTTGCAATAATCGGTTCATTAGTTGGGCTGAAAATCAGATTATGTTTTGTTGTTTAGTATTTCATTTAATTCTTTGTTAATCTCTATTTTAATAGATATTTATGTTATTTGAAGACTACAGACATTCATGTTTTTGGCATACATTTTGCAATTAATAAATAATATAACAAATCGTTCACTTACAGTTAACCACATTTGAAATGGGCATAACGTCCGCACTGTTGGGCATCACGTCAAGTCTATTGGGCACAGCGTCAAAT
>JAQIXR010000572.1:0-23800 GCA_034700825.1 Quadroppia sp. Gr-Ori-00064 | reverse complement strand
CCTCCTCTTCCTCCGCCACCTCCACCTCCAAGCTGACCAAGATCTAGGCCACCCAATAGTCCACCTCCTCTTCCTCCACCACCTCCACCTCCACCTCCAAGTTGACCAAGATCTAGACCACCTAATCCGCCGCCGCCGCCATTTTGACCAAAGCCACCCAATTGTTGCCCAAGCCCTCCAAAAGGGCCTCCACCCTGTCCTCCACCACCACCACCGCCGAGTCCAAGGCTGCCAATCCCAAAATCATCGCCTCCCTGTCCACGGATCAATCGGACAGAACTAATAAGAAGTGTCGCACAAAAAATAGCAAACATTACACATAAACTCACTTTGAATTCACTTCAAAACTGAATACTGTTTTTTGAAAACTTTTTACAATTTTTTCAAATCATTCATTCATTCGATATATTTGTCAAATGAAAAACAGAAGGTTTTGAAGGTTTTTCTCAACAATACTTTCTTATAAATGTTCACAAATTGTGTTTTTATCACTCAATTAGTATTTCCACGATTTGTGGCACAAATCAAAATCCTTGTGAAGTTCCGCTAAATTTTAGACATTTGTGACTTAAAAAAATTTAAAGGAAAATAAGGTACGCTTTGGTGACCACAAAGACTTATAAATATTTACATTCTTTAAAACATTATAATTGCAAAAATATTGAGTAATTTCCGATTTTTTGTTCAAATTTCACTTTCAAAAGTTTTCTCATCATTTGATTCAATGATTTATTTAATTGAAATTCAAATTCAAATAAATTTATATTATTTTAAATATAAAAAAATGATATCAAACTCAATGGGGATCAGATTTTTGATAGCATGAGCATTGACTTAGACCTTGATGGTTTTGAGAGATTGACCATTCAAAGGAAATGGAGGTAATATATCAGCCATAAATAATTGGTAACAATTTTCTCATTCATAGAATTTTCATAATATTTGTTAACAAATGTATTTCGAGTCAAATATATTGTATTATTCAATCAATTTGTAAAATATATTACAAAATATATCGCAAAATATACTCTAATACTGAATATGTGTCTCATTTAAACCCGTTTCAAAGTTTTGATGAAAGTTCGTTTATATGTGTAAACCCGTCTCTCATCCATTGCTGACAATTATGTGAATCATATATTTCTCGGAATAAATATAAGTTACCATTAGTTTGGGTTTTCATTCAATTCTAAGAATAAATGATAAAAATATTCAATTCATGTGAACATACCTTAACTGCTTTTGAACGTAAGAACAATCAATTAAAGAGGAATCGAATGACACTATAAATGGGTTTACAGTTAATATGTATTGAATTCAAAGTCTATTTTGAATTCTTTTTTTGAGATTTGTTTGTGTTTGGCTTAAAGTGAAAAGTGATTATTTTGTGTCATCTCTAATAAAATATTAATAATTTGAATCAATTTTCAATAAATACTATTTATTGATATAATATTTATATTCAAATTTCTTCTGAAATATTCAAAAAATGATAATTATTTCAAAAAGTGATAAATAATTCAAAGTTCAGAACCAATAATATAATAGAATATAATTCACACAACAATTGTCATAATCACCACTTTTTTGCTAATTCAAGCGAAAAAACATTATATAATATCTTAAACAATATTTTTCGATTAATTACTAAACTTTCAATTAATATATTTTATCAGTCAATGAAAAAGTTGCAAAACTTTGATAATAATGTAATTCAGTTTTGAAATATAAGAGACTTTTGGCAATAAATCAATAAATTATTTAAAATTCTTTTGAATCAATTATATTAAAAAACAAAAAAACCTTAAAATCAATTAAATGTCAAATTATAATAATTGGTAATGTTTTATAATAGAGTGAAAGGTAGACATAAATAGGAGCAAGGTCTTGATATTGCGAACAAAATTAAAACATTACAAAAATTAAATAATAAATTTTGAACTAAAAAATTAATTATATTTAATAAAAAATATTTAATTGAATTAAAATTTCAAAAAATATTAAAAACATCGAAATAACTATGAATTGAAGGAATTTTTTATATATTTTTACTCATTTTTAGTGCAAAATATTATTGAATAAAAATATAATTGATTTAAAAATTAATGAAAAGAATTGAAGAAAAGGATTGAAAGAGAAATTCATTTACAAATACATATAACTTATATTTTGTGGGAATCCTTGAAATAGGAATCGATTAACTATTATATGCATTAAACGAGTTCTCAGTTCTTTCATGACTTATATAACAATAATAAACGCCTTAACATCAGCTCAGGTGGTATTCAGGTATTGGATAGGTATGAAAGGTCTGAGTCATATAATACAAACCTTTTGTTTTCTCTATTTGTTGTTTCGCAGCAAAAGATGTGTTCATAATTGCAATGAATTCGTTATAAATAAAACACTTGAAAATTATTTTAATGAATAAAAATAAATTAATATAAATAATAGCAATAATAGTAATAAAATTCAAGTTTTGTTTAAAATAAAAATTTCAAAATAATTGCTGTAATTGTTTGGATCACATAATTATAAATTTTTTGTCTTTAATTTAGCAGAAAATCAAATTTTCGTACAATTATTTAAAATAAAATAAAAGTTTTGTTTATTTTTCGTTTGTCTTGAACTTAGATTTTAGAGCCGTTTGTCATTAAATAGCAAAACATATTCAAATAAATAGTAATTTTCTTAAAAATAATGGATTTGTTGTCAAATATAAGTACAAATTAAATTGAAAACTCATTTAAAAAACAAATTTTAAAAACTTGTGCTCTTTTTGCATAGCAATCAATCGTTCAAAATATTACTTAAATTGTATTTAAACATAAATATTACGTTTAAGTCCCCCTAAAAGCTGCCCAAAAGCTTCGGTAAGAGAAGAAAGAATTGGCCGTTCATTAAATGGCACAATGAGTGAGATCTTTGTATAAGTCATAATATAATAATTATATATATATTTATATTTATATAAATTTACAACAAATTCTTTAGACAAAAAGCAATATAAGGGCTGTTTTTGAGGCACTCTTTCGAATGGCATTCAATTTTCGAAAAGATTTACAGCTTTTTTATGGCAAAATATGTGACAAATGAGAGATATATTTATATTAAATGTTCAATGATTTGATGAGCCGTTAATGTAATGCTATTTATGTTTGTTTCTATTAATCCTTAACTAATCGGTAGATATGGTGTTGAGTTCCAGTGGTTTCCGACACTTCGAACACATATGCGATACACAAAAGGGTTTCCTGTGTTTCACGATTGGTCACAACCTATGAGACAATCGATGGATGGATGAGTTATGGACAGGACTGAAGACAATGGGCACTCACTTGCAAAATGGTGAAGTTCTCGAGGACTGAATTCATCATATATTTTTCGGGCAAATGTTTGAGTTTATGAATGAAATTAATCATATATTCACACATTGGAGACCTATGTATGCGATAAACGAACCGTCCGTTTTCGAAACGCGCGTATTCTGTCTGTAATCAAACAGTTGTTATTCATTGTAATCTTCGACTCAGGTATGGCTTACCTCGACTTTTTCGACCACTTGTTTCCCGAAAGAACAGACTTTCGTTGAACAGGTAATAGTCATGTTCTCATTGCTCTCATACCGAGAGGTGACTCCATAGAAAGCACCCGACTCATCCATTAGGGACGTGTTCAGGTCTGCCCAGAACTTCACCAAAAAGAAGGCATTTTGTGGTCCCTTATCATGCAGTTCCTTAAGACCCCCTTTCTTTTCAGGGAACTTATCGTAGATTTGTCTGATATCTACCGCTTCGAGCAATGGATCGGAATATGTTGGGCAAAGGATACCGATGTGAACGAACAGGTGTTTGTCGTTGTCGTTGTCATGTCTTTCCATAAAAGCAGAAAATTCAACTAAACGTAACTTATGTGTTGCGATGGCCCGACCCTCCCATGCGGGCCCACTGTTCACATTGTTGTTGCTATTGTTATACTGTCCACCAGTGGAGGCATTGAATGGCTTAATGTCTTCATTAGTGGTCGGACCCACCGGTTGCCAGAACTGCAAAGTCTTAAGCATTAAAACCAAATTCAAAGTTCATTTCAATCTATACCATACCGGCAGTTGTGTATAGGCCGAGACTGGAGGAGGTGCCTGTCCGAGAGTGGCCAGACCTGCAGCTGCAGCGGCGACATGAGTGACGGTGTGATGAGAGTGTGATTTGTTCTGAAGCGCCGCGATTTGGGATGAGGTCAACGACTGTAAGGCTTTGTCTTTGGCCGTCGGGTCCTGTCGGGAGTAAAACATAGAGACTATCTGTGCGCTTGACATCGTCGACATCGACTGAAGCGCTGCCTCTTTACTGACACCGGAGTCCTATTGTGGGCGAAGAGAACAAAACCAAACAAACAAAAACAAACCAAAAGTTGCGGAAAAAATGTGCAAACATTAGATTGATTGCAACCAAAGAACGGAAGACATGCGAAACCATAGGATAGGTTGAGAACACATGCTTTCAAACCAGTGCTAATTGTTTTGATTAGTCTTTTTTATAATTATAAATCGCTATAAAATGTTTGAATTGTTTTGTAATTACGAGAAATTTAAATATAATTTCAAATAAAATAATGAATTGAAGTTTAGATCATTTAGTGATAAGTCATCTGAAAACTCCATTCCCTTCGAGAGTGCATTCATAAGGAAATCTTGAAAATAGTTTTTAACAAAATTCTCAATCATTTTATATACATATAATATAATGTATTTATAAATATTTTGAATGAATGTATGTTTGCGTCGAATAATTGGATTTAAACTGATCTCGCACTGAAGGAAAGGCATAAAAGCAATGGAAGAACGCCAACAAAATTGCAATTTTGACAATTTTTCATTATTTGTTCACTTAATCCGTGAACTGAGAGCTGAGGCAACAGTTAATTAGAGTTTATATAAGAGGACAGCGTTTTATGGATTAATTATTATATGAATAATCGATGCTTACATTTGAGACTTTTAACTTGGATTGGATTTCCCTGGCCTTCCGTCGCGCCAACACCTGTATATGACTAGAGACTTGCTTTCTGGTTCGGGTTTTACCGGTTCTCAATTTGATATATCGAGCGATTAATTCATTTCGACCTAAAAATAAAAAACAAAAAAAATATTCAATAAAAAGATTTTCATTCAAAAGGATTTCATTTGAATAAGATTTGCAAAACCGTTGACTCTATTCAAAAAAGTATAGAATATAGAGAGCAGAGCACCAGTAGTACCAAACAGAGCAGAATAGGACCAAAATCAGTCCTTTCCTACAACACAAAGTGGAGCAAAGGAAAGGAAACCGACATCACATCCCTATGCAGTGTTGGGGTTATTGTCATTGTGTCAATTGTGTGACAATAGGCCAGAGGGGCAGACAATGATCAGCCGAACCAATTGTGCCCCAATGTTCAGGTCGTATGGAAAAGGAAATTGGGTTCAGGTTTAGGTTGTGCTATAGTTGTCCACTAAACTAAGATAAGGACTCGTTTAGCTGAAGCTATAGGCGCTATACAGATGTTGTGCACACAAGGAATCGAGTCATATATACGAGTATTGTATTGAAGTTTAAAGAGATTTAAGTAATTTTGAAAATCTATTCATTCTTTTGATGACATTTGAAAACATTTGAGAATAAGTGACATTAAGTTAAGACTAAATCTTAGGATATGTTATAATTGAGTAAATATGTTGAAAACACGAATACATTGACAATAAGTTATGTTTAGAGTCTCCGATGATTTGAACAATACGTCAAACTATGTATGAATTGCTTTAGTATTTATTTAGAGTTCATTATAATGTGAATTATATTATATATATTATATAACAGTTATTTATATTAGACTTCGTTTTGTTATCATTTCTGAAAACATTAAACATTTTCTAAAGCATATAATCAGTGGAAACGTATTCATGCAATGGGTTTGGTTTTGATAGCGATGACTACCAGTGAGGGAAAGGTATGAAATGATATTGAATTGTAGAGAAACAAAACCATAGAGAAAACGATGAACGCCTAGCGATAGTGTCGTTGAACATATACGTCAAACATATTCTATGCCTTTATTACTGTTTATAAAATTCAATACAAATACTGTTTACGAGAATTCACTCGAATGTGAGTTATATATATTTCATACTATTATACGTATGGGTTGTGTTGTGTTGTGCAGAAGCGCTGTTATATTGAAACAGAGAAATATGTGAGGAATGCCTACTCATAAGCGAAATGCTATGCAAGCAATCCATGCGATGGGACACTCCAGTGCTGGCAATGCATAGCACATAGAGTATGATCGCTATGAGCACAGAGAGCAATGAGCAGTGACGCAAGTGATGCATATTCTCTACTCTATTGGATGAAAGGCTGGCATCAAAGAGGACAGGGAGTTAGGGAGAGAGTAGAGAGAAAGCACATCGAAAGTAGAGAGAATGGCGTTTCCAAGCAGTGAGGAATGCGAGGAATGCCAGCGATTTAATTACATTCATTGCATCCAAACGAACAAAACATCTAATGTTAGGCTCGACTCAAAAACTCTGAAAATACTTTTCTTAGAAGAAGTTTCACAATATTTTCGACTCAAAAGCCATTAAATTTTATATAAGTTATATTAAAGTGAACACAAAATTCACAAAAAATAAAACTTTTTATTTTCGACTAACAATTTTCCGATAAGAAGTCGAGCGATGGTTTCATTCCTAACTCTAAGACATAAAACCACAAAATAATTATTTGATTTTAAATCTAAATTATAATCAGTTTGGAAACGAGTGACAGAAAATCCTATCATAAAAGCAGTGAATTATCGATAAAAATGAATATTAAAAAAAATAAATTTTTAAACAAAAGAAAATAACTGAAAACTGTTTGATTGGTTAGGGATTCGGGTGTTTGTGGTGTTGACTGTCTTATTGCTTAGCGAAGGGGGGTTTCCATCATATGCCTGTCGACTGGAAAGTCACTTTAAGAGAGTATAGCCTTAGGCCAGGAAGGAATGGAAGGAAACGATATTATCATAACATTATACAAACTGTACTCAAGACTTATAATTATATTTTTTGTGAGTTTTTAAGAGTAGATATCGTTTTGCGTTAAACACTCGACACAATAACTCAGTCGACGTTCAAACTCACGATCGGTAACACTATTAACAATATTAACAACAAATAAGTTTTTAATATTTATTTCATAGCAAAACAAAATAAGCTATTCTTCGTCTAACCTCTGATGAGTGAATCACTCTTTAATTTATTGAACATTCACTTAAAAAAGAGGCATCTCTTCAGACAAACAACTATTTGCTTCTCGTTATGCCTTTGCGATCAGTTTAATAGTTGTGTCAAAAATTTTATGACTTTTTATACTTTATTTTTAATTCACTTTGAATTACATTAATTTAAAATTCTAACCATTTTTTGTGCAAAGAATAATCTTTTTGTGAGAATAAAGTTTGAAAAACTTATTTAAATGAAGTCACAATTGAATAAAGTCTTGAAAAATAAATCTTAAAATACGTAACAATTGATTAATGAATGGCATTAACGACTGAAAATAAAGTCAACTTTTTTTTTGAATTTAAGGCTTTAAAAAGTTTTTCGGAAATTGTGATCATTGAAGGACTCGTTTAATTAGACTGACTTTTGAAGGACTCGAAGGTTTCGGACAACAAAACGTTATTTTTTTACATTTTGTGCATTATATTCAAAAAGCCATAAAAACAGATCATTGAAATGATGCCAATTATAAGCCATTGAGTGAAACAAAAACTTTTATTTTACATTTACATTGAGTTTTGTTTTAATCAAAACTCAATTAAATATATAATTCAGTGATTTATTAACTTTTATTTTGAATGAAATAAAACGATTAGATTTTGAAATCATTAAAACACTTCTGGTTTAAATGTTTTTGATTTTTTCAATCAAATTCAATGAAAACTTTCCTGAAGTTCGTCTTCAATACCCCATAAAAACAAAATGATTAGTCATTTTCAGTGATTTTTAATGAGATCTTATATTATATATTCAGACATAAGTTATTCAAACCTTAAACTCATTTTTTATATCATTTCAATCATTTCAAACTTGAACTTCAATTCATCAAAAAGTGTTTCATTACAACGAAATGCATATAAAAAGGGTTTCAAAATCAATCAAATGTATGGAAAGGTATGGAAAGTCAGTTCAGGTGTTATATCAATAAATGAATTCAATTCTTATGCTATAATTACGTGAAATGCATTCAAATCGCTATTATTTTTGCGATCAAAACGACAATAAAAAAACATTTTTATCTATCAATTCAAAGCGTGTGACACGAGTGACAGTCAGGGTGTGTAAGGGGTATGTCTCATATATATATAAAACATGTTCATTCACACTTACCATACATTTTCCCCTCGTCTGACAGAATGATCTTTCTCCTACCACAGGGGGGATATATGGCGAGCGCCTCCTATAAGCCGGTGTCAGCCGTTTAGATCCATATGAATGAAATGCCAACCCTTTGGACAACCCATACCTGAAAGCTCTGTTCAATATCTGGAGACCAAACGCCCTCCGCATCGGATCCGCCGCCCGAGCCGTTGAGATCATTGAGATCACCGGAAATGGAGTCTTGAGACGAGTCATCAGACATTTTGGTGGTGATAGTTGTCTCCAATGTTTGGTCCAACAATTCAATGATTGTCTCTAATAATGGTTTTTATTATATAACAAACAAATAATAATCAGAGAAATAATGGCCAAAAAGTAGTTACTCTCACATCAGACAAAAGTTTGTTGTTTTGAGTCTCTCTTTCTTTGTTATGTTTGAGACGACAAATACGGAGCAAAAGTGAGCAAAAACTGAGCAAAAGGTGGTTTGACTGGAAATTCCAGTGCGAGTCGACTACCAGTGCGACTACCAATGCGACTACCAGTGCACTGCATACTATCCCTACAGTATTTCAACTATGCTTTGAATTACAACTATTTCACAAAAGAATTTTACGCCAACCCTGCCATCTGTGCCCCTTCACCACTATCAACATATCCACCCTTATTGCACAACGAGCACAGGTAGACCCCCTACTGACAGGTCCATTTGGGCACAGGTAGCCAATGTCCATCTGCACCACTGCTGGTGTTTTTGATTTTATAATTTATTCAAAACAATTGAAATAAACTTTTATTTTATTTATTGATATTTTTATTGAAATTCTTGAAATGGTTTTTGTAATCAGTTTTTATCACAAGTTGTTAACCATTGATAAGTTAGGAGTTATTCACAATCATTATATCACTGTCTAATCCATATCATTACCAGCACTACTAATGTGGACAAACAGGACAGGGAGTCAAAAGGGGTTTCATTTTAATTGAGTAAACCTTTTAAATACTATTAATAATAGGTTAGCAAACAATAGGCTCAACGAGTGGCCGGTTATCTAACAAATGCAAAACTATTTTCAATTGAGCTTTTCTTCCAATATTTGCTTCTTGTCTACCCTTTCCTCGAGTTATCATTGTTTTGAAGTGACTTAAGTCTCATATATTCATAATATATATTAAAGATTTGATAAGAATTTTATGAAATTCACTGAAAATTAGATTAAAAACAATTGGAAACAAAAACATTTTAATTACTTTTGTTTTTCTTTAAGATTTATAATTAAAACCTGAAATGATTTGTAAAAAATGAGGTGAAGTTTAAGCGCAAAATTAATTAAACATTTGCTGTGATTCACATAAACATAACTTCCAGAAGTGTTTGAATGAAAAACAGATATTTTGTATTTTATTTTAATTTTTGTGAACCAATGATATAAAGATAAGATATTTAAAGACATTAAAAACTTATTATTTTCTTATTTCACGGCTTTTCGCGAATGAAAAACGATTTTCAAATGATATTTTCCCATAAATTTTGATTAATTTATAAATTATACAAAACTTATTTGAGAGTAACTTAAGTGATAAATACGAGGAAAACTAATTTGTTTTTAAACAACAACAAAATTAATTAAATTAATTGCAAACAATTTCCGGATATAAATCTCTGTCAAAAACAAACATTTTGTGAATTTTTTTATATAATATATGAAATGAAAAATTTTTAGTCAATCCTTCAATCAATCAATTTTTGACATTTGTTTTATCAAAAATTCTAACCTTTTTTTCTATTGATCTAACATTTGCTTTTAAATGGATTAGAGTTTAAAAATGAAAATCAAAATCATTTCTACTTATTTGCAACCGAGCGGAAGATCAGGGACTCATTGGAGTTACTCACCTGAAAGTGATATATATTATGGAAATTAATTATAAATTAAAATTAATTAAACCATTAATGAATAGAGCGCTCAATGTTTGGATTGAATGAATTTTATGGCAAATGTATTGAGTAATGGCTTTTGAGGATAACATTCACCTTTTGAAACAAATATGATACAAATATTCTATATAACCTTGGTGCTATTCTTTGTTTGTTTTTGTAGCCAAAAATTTGTTAATATATTGCAAATCAAATCTAATTTTATATATTACTGAATTTTAAAGTAATTTACGAAAAGATTATAACAAAATATTCCAAAAACTGACGAATAAATTATTGTTGTATTTGAATGTAAACTAAAATCAAATGAAAACTATTTTTATGTTTTAATTCTGTTTTTAAATTCAAAACCACTTTCCGAATGAGTCACTGGTTTATGACATACGAATGCATTGAAAGGTATTTATTATATGACTTGAATTAATGAAAGGAAATAACTTTTGCTGAAAAATCAATTTTTTGCCTTATTTTGTGTATCCCAGCAATAGGTCAGGAAATGGTGTTTATTAGACTATTTACAAATAAAATATAAGTTATTTTCAAGTTTTCTCATATAATATAGATGTGCAAAATGTGAACAAATTATTTGATTTATTTTTGCAAATATTTATGAATAACTAATTTATAGTAGTTTTTGAATTACTTAAAATTAAGTCAAGAATAATAATTTTCTTTTATTACAAAGAAATTCATTTATTTTTTACATTAACAATAAATTCAAATATTTGTCAATCGATTGAAATATCATTTATTGAAATAACCATAAAATGATTGAATAATGAATTAAATAATCATTTTATTGATTAAGAAATGAATTTATTTTGTATTTATTTTCAAAACATAAGCCCATTGAAGGCTATCTGGACTTAGTATAGGGAATGTGACGAGAGTACCGGTGCCCGACTCTTTGAATTCTAGATTACCCTTCACTCCCAAAAGTTGTATTGTGTCCACAATTTTCGTGTTCACCGAACCCAACAGTAGTTGATTGGTTTGCGGCCATTCAAGAGCTATAGCGAACACATCCTTGTCTTTGTTCGTATACCTAAAGGCACAAACATTTCATTTATTTGCAAATTGTGTTCAAATAATCAAAACTAAAACCAAATTCTAACCAAACATTTTGAGTGATCGTATCGTTTTGATGAGTCCAGGGTTTGCTTTCATATATGGCCTCTCCATTGATTGAAAGCCAGGCACCCAATTGTCTCAACCGTTCCTCAAAAATAGGTATAATTCTTCCGTCATGTGTCGGACCGATGTTTATCAAGAGATTTCCACCGCAACTGATTTTCATCATTAGATTCAATAATTATTACAATTATTTCTAAAGTTTTCTTCTCTTTAATACCTAATTGTTTCGGTCAAAGTTGTGATCAATTCGTGGACAGTCAGAAAGTCACTGAGCAGTGCCTGTCTTCTATAACCCCACGATTTCTTATCCAAAGTCATAGCGTTTTCCCATTTGTGCAGTTGTAGTGTTTTTGGGTTATATCTGTCGGCACAACTATAAAAACCTCCATGTTTGCATCCAGTTCCATTCCCTGGTCAGAAGGACAGGTGCTTTCAGTAATTATACATTTATATGGTTTAAGCACTTGTTTACCCCATCTGTCATTGACTACAACCGTGTCTTTAACCGGACTTTAGAATTAAAACCAAATATTGAATAACTGTTAAGAGAATTGATAACTGAGTTCACCTGTCGTTGTAAAGCCAGGCCAAGAAGTCAGTGCTGTTCCAGTAGGTGTCCGGCGCATCCCAATCACCGTCAGACCAAATCACATCTGGTTTGTATGTATTGACCAACTCTTCTAATTCTGGTCGCGATTTAAACTATTTTGTATTCAATTAAATCAAACTTTGGTTTTATTTCAGCTGTTCTTCAGATGCAATCAATTCTTACTTTAACGAAGTCTTGTGTTTTGTAGTGATTTTCCTTGTCTTTGAGATACAGGGGATTAAACCATTCGTACCACGAATGGTAAACTCCGAACCGAAGACCATGACTTCGAACAGCATTCGCCAAATCACCTGAAAGTAATCAAATGGTAAAACAATTTTCATTTATTACATTAGAGTTAATCTGATTTAAGTTACAATAAAATCATTGAATTTCAAAACCAATAATCAATACCCAATAAGTCGCGATTGGGTCCGACATCCATTGCATTCCAGTTCCATGAAGTTTTTGATGGCCATAGAGTGAACCCCTCGTGATGTTTGCTGGTGAGCACCACATACTCAGCTCCCGATGCCCTGAATCGAGACATTATATACGCTATTCCTTAACAACAAAAGCTATTACTTGAAAATATCGGACCAATTGTTTGGGTCATAGAATTCTGCAGTGAATTGATTGGCAAAATCAGCGTAAGTGAAGTTAGGCTTAAAATTAGTTTTCATGAATTGGCTTATATTTGGATTCTTATCTCCAATCCAATCCCACCTGAAATAAGGGTTTGAATATATTTTGCAAACTTTTCAAATCAATTCATACGAACCAAAACCATTCACTTCCGACGGAAGGCACCGAAAATAGGCCCCAATGAATGAAAATACCGATTTTGGACTTATCGTACCAACCAGGCAGAGGACGGGTGTCTATGGACTCCCAATTCGGCTCATATTTTGTGACCTCTTGTGTGAAGACCTCTTGTGAATCAATTTGAGTATTTGACAAACAATTGACACAAATTATAAACTCAAGAAATATAACAAAACCTTTGAATAAAGACATATTTGAAAGACAATGTCTTCAGAGATATAATGAAAACTCTTTATAAACTCTTTATAAACTGATTGCTTGGAAACAGATTTGCATTAAGTGTTTGTGTTTGCGATCAATGCTATTGTCATATAATGTCAATCAATCAAAAAATACTTCATTTTATCAATAATTGAAATAAACATTATTTTCAAACTCATTGTCAATTATCTTAATCTCTGATCAAATATTAGTCAAGTTTTGCATAAATTATGAAAATTTTTATAAAATGAATCAATTTTTAATTTTTAATTGAATTTCAAATGAATTATTAAAGCAATAATTATTCAAAAAAACAATTTATTTATTTAAATACGAAATATAATTACAAACAAAACTAAAGTCAAATAAATTATTGGACAATAAAAAACATGATTCAAAAATGGTTGAGCCGTTCAATGGAAAGGAAATGTATATAATTTATAATTAAGATAACATGTGATTACGAGTCAGTCATAAAATTAGTCTAAAATTCATTGTATTTATTATCCATTTTAGTTATCGGTAGAGTCGGGCCAAGTATCTGAAGGACGATGCGATCAGCTTTGGGTTATTGGCTCTGAAATAACAAATTGAAAACACGTTTAATTTGTGGTCAAAATCAATGATCACTAAATGATTACTTAATGACATTTGTGTAGAATTCCTCCAACTGTTCAGAGCTGGCATTCATTATTGTGGCGCTGTTTTGGGCCGGAACTGATTTGAGTGATAGGGCCAACCATTGCTCCACTGACTGAAGGGTTACAAAAAATACTATAAATTGCAATCAAGTCATTGGCGATGGAATGGTGTCATACACTCCGGTCCCACGTTATGAGAAGCCATAGGATGTCAGACATATCAGGGATCAGATAAGTGGGTAAATGGAAAAGTGTTGCATTGATGACGGCCTCAACCAATCGGTGACCGATTCTCTCTTTAATCAATTTGTCGACCAATTCCTTTGAGTACTTCGTGTCAATCAATTCGATCACAAACTTAACCACTGAAGAGTTGGCTTCCCTGTGGTCTAAGGGAAGGGATGCCAGAGTAAGGTTAAGAATATTGTCCAGCATTTGGTTGTTTAAGAACGATTCCGGACATTTCTGAAGGAATCTATTGATGGAAAACACATTCAATGGTTAAAACAAACCAAAGACTAATCATTTGACTCAATGTATACCTCGTGCACAGTCTGAAGAAGTCATCGATGGTGTCGGGATGTAGTCTGAGCTGTGAGTCACACAATATGTTGAATGTGGTCAAAGAGAACGCCTGAAGAGAGACAAAAAACTGTTTATAATTTCAGTCAATCAATGAATTGAGTGTTGAATACATTAAGCATTTGAATGAGTCCTGAAGTAGTGGTCAACTCGAGTTCGTTCGCGAACTCGTCCACTAAAATAGATCCCAAGTATAGAAACGAAGAATGTTTTGGGAACTGTTGATATAGGGGTACGATTTGGTTGACAATGGGCTGTAAGAGCCAAGAGGGGCGGAAACAGCGGATAACAAATCGCAAACAACGACAACATCTCTCAATGAGTTGTGGATTAGTGGCCGCGTGTTCGGTAAGGGCCAGACTGGCCAATGGCCACAACTGTTCGTTGAGAAGAGGTATCAAAAGTGGGGATTGAAGTGAAGACTCGTTGAGACGAAGTTTTCTAAAAATAGCGGCAATTCTGTCAAAATAAATGGCATTCCAATTGGCAGAGGATTTGCTGTTTGCCATCTCTTGCAGTTTTGCCAAATGAGAACTCAAGAGTTGGGCCACGAGTTGGTCTTGACTTTGATTTGTGGTCGATATGATGGCTGCGCAACACTGGAGCAGATTATTAGCGACTTCTTCGTTCTTAATGAAGTCGATTTGACAACAAATTTGGATCAAAATCGAGACTAAGTTTGCGTTTCCTATCAAGTGATGTGAAGCACAGGACTCTATTATGCACTGAAGTGATTGGGCCGCATATGACGACAACTCTTCATTCTTATGACTATTTGTTATCATTCGTAATAAAAAGTTCAAAATTGTGTCCAAAAACATAGGATTCGTTTTAACCCATTCCGAGAGTTCCCCTAAAATAGTACAACTCGTGGCATATATTTGAATGTGTTGTGCACTCGACTCGAGAGACGAGTAGTTAAGAACCAAATTAATCAGTTCTACAATCAGTTGGTTGTCTTCTAAGGCATCCCTTTCCCCGATAATGCAACTTATGGTAAAGAGATGGGACTCAACCACTTCCCATGGGTTGACATTTTGCAATGAATCCATGATATTATTACCCAGAATATAGTTCTTGACGCCAACGGTTGCGATCACTTCCTTGACTAAGTCTTTGACTCTACACCTGAGGTCAAACAAATCGGACCTCGAGTCTAACAGTCCTTCCGAATCGGCTTCCAATTGGCAATGTCTGGTAAGACTGGCCAACAGTCGATTACATACGGGAACGAATGTTTTCACTTCCCTCTTATAAATCAATTCACAGAATCGGTACCAGAAATGGAAAGTTATTTCTGAGACATCGTTGTCGTAATGTCCGACACAGTTGAGTAAAAGGTGTAATAGTTTCAAATCGACTTCATTTACAATCAATGGATCGACGACCGATTCGGCCATTTCTGTGAACACCTTCGTATAGTTCTCTGTCTTTCCCGTGTCTTCATTGGCCACAGAGTAATGATATGCCGGCTCTAAGCCATAGATCTGATTGAGAACATAATGAGTCATTTGTTGATATTTGACATAATCTTCGCAAAGAATGGCAGCGCTGAGGACGGCATCCGTTGCGCTGTCGTGAATAATGGTCGGGCATTCGGTGTTGCGAAGAGATTCAAATACAGTCGAAAGGATGGGTTCAATTAGGTTCACGTCATTCTTGTTGATGATCGGAAGCCAAGCGCCTAAACATTGATACACTTTCGACACAACCTTTTCTGACATTTGGCTCGCGTTTGACTGAAGACAGACTTTTGCCTCATTTAGGGTTGTGTTCAACAATTGGATGACTTGAGGAGAGATGACATTCAAGTAATCATTGAATGATTCCCTTCTTCTTTGGTCCACTTTAATCGTATTCCGATTGCCTTCGAGTTCTTCGGCCAAACAAATGAGGATTTCGACCAAAACCGATGCGTTCGGCACTTTTGAGGCCAACTCTTCGATTGGATTCGTCCAATTGGGCACTAATATGGCTTTGAGGTCAAAGTTCATCAGTTAATAAATGCAAACATATGTCAACCAATGGTTGGATCAATTGATACCTAAATAAGTGATAGCGAGACAGAGCTGTGTCTGAACGACAGACTCTTCGATAGCCTTCAAGTGGTTGATAATGGAGTCCTTGAGTGAAGAATAGCTGTCTTCGGGTAACTCATGGAAACAGTTCTGTATTTTAGTCCTCAAAGTCTGTGCCGCGAAATAACACGAAGAGATGTCCAACTTATTGATGAGGAGCTGATCCGCTATCTTCCAGCCATATATGGAGTTCTGGACGCTTTCCAACCACTTTGAGGCCAACTCTTTGGACTCGCCGTTGGTTTCAGTGCAATAAAGGGTACGAATCAGGGAATAAACGGTCGACAACTCAGGCATTGACTCCAACTTTACTGCCATTGCCTTCAATTCTGTGCCTTTTTATCGAATATTTATTTACAAATTAATTCATAATTAAATAACAAATGAATAAATCATTTGATTATAAAATAGTCGTTAAATAAAATGAAGTAAAGATCACATAAAAGACGCCATAATTTACTCATAAAAGCGTTCAATGCATTCAAAGCACTCTTTTTTGTTGACGTTTTCACAGCTTTTACTCAAAATGTTTTCTACAAAACTTTATATTCAATTAAGTATTATTTAAATCATTTATCATAAAAGGTATTAAATCATTACTTTCTATAATATAAATTTTGGTACTTTTTTATACATTGGTTTAGTGCTTAAATAACGTGTTTTCACTTTAGCCGGTTTTTCAGTCAGACTTAGCTTTGATTCATATGAATAGCCAATGAGTGGCAGCACTGAAGCCTACAGTGTTTTCAAATGTACTGTCCAAGGGGTTAGAGTTAGGAAAGGGGTTATTATTTAGAATAAATTTAGTTTTTTTTAATTTAGATCTCTTTGAATGAAATGAATTTCAAGTTTTTAATGAATTTCGTTAAATATAATAAAACTTTTTGAAATGAAAGTTGTTTTCAACGAATGATTGTTTGCTTTCATTTCAATATTCAAACTATTAATACAAAAAGCAATGATTTTAATGCTTTTAGCAAAAAAAAACTCAATAAAAGTGACGAATCTATACATTAGAATCGCTTGCATTTATGTAAACCTAGTCTTCAAACAGATTTAGAAAATTATTGATTCTTATCCTTAAAGTAGAGAACAATGTTTTGCACTCTTTTGTCAACATAAGAATCTCAAGAATCGATGGCATGAATTGATGTCAAAAATGAGTGAAACAACTCTTCGATTGAATAAGTTTTTTATGAAAACTTTTAAGAAAATTAACAATTTCTCAAAATTTCATTATATTTACTGAAATGATGTTATACTCAATTGAAATGTTATATCATATCAGAGATTGTGTTGAGAAGAGTGAAAGACATTATTTTCTAAACCATTTGACAAAATATAAAAAATTTTATATATTTTTTTGACTGAATATAATTATGTTTTGAGACAAAAGTTGATATTATTATCGATTGAATTGATATTATGTTTGATATACAATAATATTGCTTTCAAAGCATTTAATGCAATACTTTAACCATTGAAAGGAAGTTATAATTGGTTTGAATTAAATGAAATCATTTAATCTTAAAAATAAAGACAAATTTTGTGTGAAATGCAATGAAAACTCAAATCGTATGATTGAAATGCAAGTGAAGAACATCTGAATGTTATTTAAATGCAGAGATTGTGCAAAACTAAGCACTGATAGTGTATAACAGCGTAAGCATAAGGCGTGCAAATTGTATGAACAAATCGTATGAACAGAAGAGAACAGAAGAGAACAAATTCAGATAATATTGTATATAATGGGATACCCGAAAGAGACTGTTCTCTGCACTCACAGCTAATTCAAACAATCGATTTTCTCCTCAAAAAAGTTATTCCCTTTTCTTTTAAAATAGATTTTACATAAAGTGTGTGAACATTGTTTGATAGGAAATGTACGGGAATTGTACGGGAATTGCGGTCCTGTCCCTAAAATGTCTATTCATTAACTAATTTATTGTTGAAAAAGTATTCTTAAAATCATTTCATGGGAATCAAAATAATTATTTTTCAAAAAAGATATCATTATTTTAGGCTTTGAATAGTTTTTTATAACAAAAATTAGTTAACATTCAATTCAATTGAGTTTTATTTTAAAAGTCTTATAAAATATGAGTTTGTCTTCATTACGGGTGAAAAGCAAAAGAGAATTTCAATTCAAAACTAATATAAATGAAAAAAACAGACATTATATGCTATATAGAGTTATAAGCATTTTATTACTTTTGTCTTACTTTTCGTTTTTGAAGTTTACTTTTGATGACAAACAAGTGATTTAATTGCAATTGAAAGCAATGTTATTATTAGCTCAATATTAATCAATTGCATTACAATATTCTTGCAATAGTAAGGGTGCGGTCAATAAGGGGTTATTTGCATTAATCATTGATCACAATTCCAGTGATTGAATAGTCATTGAAAAGTTGTAATTACGGTATGAAAAGTGAAAACATTATTCAGAGTCAATTGAAAGTCAAATAAATGTAAACATTTATATAATAGTAAAGGAAATATCCAATTAAATAATGAGAGCATTCACAACATCCCGTCCCCAGTGACGGTAGTCAGTCCAGAGGGCAACCAATATTCTATGCGCTAATAATTTAAATGTGAATTCATTTAAATTTTTCAATAATTACTCGATTCTATGAAAACATATTTTTAAGTCAAATAATTGTGATTAAAATAACATTTAAGACCTTGGTATTCATTCTTCAAAACATTTCTATTCATTTTAAGTACTATAATTTTGATGAGTTCTTGCATTTAATGCAAAAATCAAATGATTTTCTCTTTTCACCAACGAAAAGAAATATTTTGAATGACCATGCTCATCAATTGAATACAGGGTCACTGTATTCAAAGCAATGTCAACTCAAACCAATTGTCAGTCAAACAAAGATTGCGATAATCTTTAAAATATTAAATAAAATTTAAGATTAATTTTTGTTGACTTTATATCAAATGAAACGTTATTTTCATTCAAAAGTAATATTTCTTTTAATTCAATTGAATCTAAATTTTTCATTCCATTCACTTTCGAAGAAGAAGTGAATTGAGTTTTATGTCTATTTTTAGACTCAAAACCTCAAGACTTGGTTTGGTATGTGTTATGTGTTATACAATTATTATATAAAGTCAATAAATAGTCAAAGTGTATATGAAATGACATTCGAGTGTCTAATCCTATCAGTTGTTAAATACATTTATTTGTTTGGATAAACATTTTATAAATAAAAATAACATTTGATTTATATTTAGTAAAACTATAATAAAATAATTATTATTTTTAATTAAAATGTTTCCCATTTTGTTGTCTTTTGAATATTCTGATTCAATTCCACTCTATATTAGCATTGCTTTTATGAAATGAAATCAATTTGAGTACAAGAAGACAAATATAATAGAAATGATAGGAATGTATGCAAACATCGATGCAAACATTGAAACTAAAATCGCTTTCACTTTATATAACATTACTTCAAATCGTATTTAACTCTTCAATACAATTGTGGTCTTCAATACAAACGCTTCAATTCATTACTGTTGACAAAGGATTTCATATGAATTTGGTTGTAATGAATGATATTTTGAATATTGAATCACATATTGATTTGAATGAAAAATGAAATATGTTTTGAGTTTATATAATATGTAATAATATTTTTCATTATTTCTGTTTTAGTTTATTTGGTTTCAATTGAAAAAGTGTACACAAAATGAGAATTAGGTTTGTGTGGAAGCGATCGATGAGCTGATGGTGTGTAGGGCCACAACCAATAGGTTGAGTGCACTTTTGACAACAATTAATTGATAATCTTTGCAGATATGAAAGCTGTACAGAATTGTTGTGTTCCGGCGCTGGTATGCAATGATGTCGAGATTTTGTGCACATTTGTATCATTCATTGTCTGCATAACTGATTGTAAAATTAGCCCTTCTTTCGAGTCATAGCTCTTGAGTTATGCCTTCAACCAGTGCTCAAATCCAATACAAGAAGAGTTCAAATTTGAATCTAATGTTCATTTAATCTATTTTTAGAAATGAGAAAAATATTCAATCGATTGAACGAAAACACAATTTTGATATTTTTATTTGAAAATGATTTTTCAGACATAAAATTGTTATTATTAATAGTATTTATAATATTTTGATTTATTTTTGCTAAAGAATGCAATTATGTCTTCATTTCATATAATATTTGGCGAACAAAAGCCATTGATTGTAATGTATAGCCATTTGCTTGCATTGCAAAACCATTTGAACATTAAGAAAATAAGCAGTAATTAAGAGCAGATCAGATCCTCTTTCCTAAGGAGTTGTCCACTCATAGACTGTATGTGAGCTCTGATATCAAATTCTGTCTGTCTTTCCTATTGATGTCTTCACTACAAGAGTCCAAATGTCGATTAAAACGATGAGAACTATATTTATTGCTCAAATAAATCAATTTAATGGAAAATCAAACCGAAGGTCACTTTCAAACAATTGAAACCATTTCACAAATAATACATTTCTCCAACACTTTAGTCGTTGGACTCAAATATCAAATGAATTTCAATCAAAAGATCAATTTGTCTCAAATTCTCAAACAATTCTTTACTTAATTTATTATATTTTTATCTCTTGTGTAATAAATAATAGTTATTCAAAAAATTATTATTTGTTGTTATTTTCTAATTATAAATGAATGATATATTCGTCAAATGAAATGAGTTTTGAATAATTGTTGTTCATATATATCAATGTCATCTGAGAAGCAATTGTTGGTCTATAAACAAGTGTATCAACAAAAACATGAGTCAATAGACGGGAATATTTTTGATAAATATTGATTAGTTGTTGAGTCAGTAATTCTTATAATAAATGAGGTTAAGTGTAGTGATGCGGATGTGCTAACAGTGCTCAACACTCATAACTCCATTGCATTTTAGCCCTAATATTAAAACATTTTAAGAGAAATGTTGTTTTCATTGTATTAATAAAGATCTGAAGAACTGTTTTTAACAGAGAATTGCTTTTGTCATTCAATACATTATTTGCTAGAATTGAAGCTCAACTCAACTCCAACTCCAACTCAATCTTTACATATTTTGTTTAATTTATATCATATTTTAATACTGAGTTATTTCAATCAAAAGGCTTTCAATGTTTGTATATGTTATCGTATATTCAAATGGGAATCGATTATATTCTATGGTATATTCTATGGTATATTCTATGGTATATTCTATGCTATATTCTATGCTATATTCTATGCTATATTCAATGGTATTTTGATTGAAGTAAAATAATAATAATAATACAAATGCTATAAAAATATCAAAAATGATTACAAAAATATGTTTTTTTTCTAATTATAGTAACGAAAAAAATAATAATAAAATGAGTTTGAAATGAATTGACGACTGAAACACACATAACGTTTGCGCAAATGATTTGGTATTGAATAGAAATCAATTCGTTTGTCGTTTAAGACTTTATTGAAAATGTCATTCAATGAATGTCTTCAAGTTATTGATCTCTGCAATCATACTTCCCTGTAATACACATACGACTGGCCAATCTTCAGCCAATTCATACCATTTGCGTTAATTCTAATAAAATATTCGTTTGCTTTAATGAAAAAAAAAAAAATTGTTTTTATACCTCTTTAATACAATTTTCAATTCAAGATATTTTTAGAAAAGCATTTCATTTATAAATTCAAACTTTTGTGAATTATTCATAAAATTATAGTCTTTTTAGTTTGCAATTTAATTAAAGGTTAAGAATACAGAATCTGTAGTTATTCTGTAGTTATGAGAATATGCTTAACTGTATAAAATTTAATGAAATTCAATGATTGTTTGAAATAATTTAATCCCTTTTATTCAATGTTTGAGTAAATACTAAAAGTATATAATTAGAGAAAATTTGATTAAAACTATTTTATAGTTTTTACAAAAGAAATTAATTTAAATGAAAATGATTTAATGTTTAATCAAGTGAGCAAGGTTATCAATATGATAATTCAAACATTTAAAGACACAACTATATAGACATAGTCTTCCATTAAGGTCTTATCTGAGTCTGAAATAGGAGTAAAAGTGCGCTAAACGACTGATCCATATATTAATCATAAAAATCTTAATTAAAACAAAAATATTATAAAATCAAAAATTATATGAAATTATTTTTTCGATTACTTAATGGGATGTAGTCTTTGAACGATCAATAATTTTCTTATTTCTTGAGTATTATTATAGAAATTATTTTCAATATTCTTGTAATGAATTTAGATTTCAGTCAATTGTAGAATAAATGGATATTAAATGAAAAGTTTAAGAACTTTGAGATAAATGTTATTATTATTAGATAAGAATATAATAATATTTCGGAATATTTTGCTTTTATTACTCAAGTGTCGAATACTCTGAATATTGGGATCAAAACACAAAAGTGATTGTCATTACTTGTCATTACTTTATCGTTATTTATATAATATTAATGGCATTGGACTTAAAAAGCATTTCAATCAATTAAAGCACATGTAGTGTAGGAAAGGGATTACACTAATAACAGTTCGCTTTAAGCCAAGCAATGAAATAAAATTGAAGTAAAAAAGGAGTGAAAATACATTTATGACAACAAAATCAATGAAAATATTGCAACCTTTGGTATATGGCAAACATATAGCACAACCAGATCTGCTTTTTTGAGCCTGAGCTCAAAGTTTTGTATGAAATGATAGCAATTATCAATAATTGCAAAGTAATATCAATCTAATGGTAGATTTTGTTATATTAATTGAATGATCAAGGTGTTGTTTTCAAGGGGTTGGTTTATAAGTAATTAAGCTGTTAATACCTTATCCAATGATTCCAAAATGAATGCAATAGAAGTGATGACCAAATTTGGACAACATTTTAATATTGAGTTAATTTGGTTTTTGATCACAAAATTAACTTTAAATTTATATCATTCGTAATATTAAAATAAAAATTAAATTAAATTAATATAAAATAATATTAAAAATTGATTTCCATTTTGTTTGGATCGCAAAACATATCACAAATTCTTAATAATAATATATTCACAGAATTATGAAAAAAATAAGTCAAAGGAATGAATGGAAAGGGAATGAATGGATAGGGAGTGAAAGGATAGGGAATGAATGCATATAATTAATATATAAGTTATTTTCATACAAAAAAATACAAGAAAATAATTTAATGTATGAATTGTTTCAGTATTTTAATAAAAATTGTTTTTTGTGTCAAATTTTATTAAATTATTTTAATATATTTTTTCGACAATAATATCAAAAACATTTATATGAATATAAATTGAGTTGTTTTTAATGATTGATTACATTTGAGAATTGAATAAACGTTGAATAATTAGTATTAGAGTTGGTCTCAAATGAATGCTTACAGACAT
>JAQIXR010000571.1:0-23878 GCA_034700825.1 Quadroppia sp. Gr-Ori-00064 | reverse complement strand
AGAGAGAGAGAGAGAGAGAGAGAACTTCACATTTGCTCAATCATTCAATACTTGTAAGAATTTCTTACTAAAAAAATATTTTACTTTCAATGCATTTTTCTGCATTTAATTACATTTTTTCTTAAAACAAATTTGTTTTTAAACTAAAAACTAATTTAATTAACAAAAAGTTTTTTCGCAAACATTAATAATGAAATTCATATTTATTTCAAGGATTTCTTCACAATTAAATACAAAATATAATTATACAAAAAAAATAATTAAGAAATTAATATTAAATATTAATATAATGAAGAATAAAATTATGTACAAAAGTGATCAAGGTTGAAAATGGTACTTACACGGAGGTGACCTGCACAAGGGGCACAAGTGTGCAGAGGGCTGACCCAAAAGGCCACTCGTCTAACATAATCCGTGTTATATTGAAAGGTATATTAATAACAGTCATCATTATGTCAGAGACAGTGAGGTTAGCCATAAGTATATTGGTTTCGGTTCTCATTCTCTTCTTCTTGAATATGACATAACATACCATAAGATTACCGAAAAGTGACACCAAAACGACTGCACAATAAAAGCAGATTATAATCAAATTCTTTGTCCATCGCTGGCCATAGTATTCCGGATGGTTTCGGGGGTCCAGTATGAAAATCAGGTCATCCCTGGTCATGTTGTAGGACATGTCATCGGGAATGCCTTTCAGTCGTTTATATTCTTTCAATATTATATCATTAATTGTATAGTCAGTTGAGTTGACAGACATTTTTGACACCAAAATCTTATTTAAGACTTTCAGACAAATCGCAAAATTAGAGACTTTTTTGTTTTGAGGAAAACTTTTCAATAAAAATGAGTAATTTTTACGAAAATTACACTTAAATTAAACTAATTTGAAATTATAATTATTTTTTCGACAAAAGTTATACAAAGAAATATTCTTCAAATGAAGAGAAAAAAGATTTCAGTATTCGTTCAAAAAACGGAAACACAATTATTGAGTGGAAAATAAAGTTTTTTTTTCTTCTTTTTCTCAGAGAATGTTTTGAAGAGAGATATTAGTGTTTAAGTTAACAATCATTTCAGTAGTTATGTTCAAACAGTAGTTTATGCGCCAGAAGTGGACTAAAACTCTTGACTTCAGTGAAGGCGCACAACATCTCTAATACAGTATTATATTATCGATCAGTTATTCAATGAGAGTTTGCGTCCATATATTCATTCATTCAAAGGTATATATTTTATATAATATTAAAAAACTTATAAAAAATTCTTAAATATTTCGTATATTATAACTAAAAAATCGATTATTTTTATTCAAAACGCATTCATAATAAAAAGCACCTGAAATCACTTCTCACCCTTGCAATAATGCCTAATAAAAACTAATTCCTAATAATTCTTTCGAAATGTAACTCATGTGAAAAAAATAATAAAATCTCTTTAAAAACCCTTTTTGTGACATTCAATTCCCTTAGAGTTTATGAATAGATCATAAAAAACAATAAAACTTTTGTATAAATATATAAAATATAATAAATCATAAAATGTGACAAAATATTCAATCGTCAAAATTTCAAACATTAAAACATTTATAAAATAATTATAAAATTTAATTAAAAACCTTTTATATAATATAATTCAAAATTGAAATTTGAAACAAATTTTCTGTTTGTATAAAGAATACTATTTTTATAATAATTAAAAAATGTTAAAATCTTTTTAAATATTTATTTCTCATTTAAATAAAATATAATTCATTTGAAATAGAGATTAATAAAAATATTAAATCAAATCGATTTTAAATGTTTTATTTTGTCATTAATTATATCTAAATATTTTTGAAACAATTATTTTCTCATTATTTTAAAAGTTTCTTAAAATGATTACATTTTTTTAATTCATTTTAAAATTATTGAGTTTTAAGAAATAATTCGCAAATTTATAGTAAAATAAATGAGAAAAATTCAATTTTGTGAAACCTTTCCAAAACTTAATCAAAAATGAGTTATGAATTTCGTTGAATAAAATCAAAAATATTCTTCAATTCATAAAAATAAAATCATTTATAATTCAAATCACTTTCTGTCATAAAAATCACATTTTATTGAATAGTTTATAAAATTGAAATCTTAAAGAAAAATCATTTTATGTTTAAATTATTTGAAAATAATTTTAGATCAAAAATATGATAAAAAAATTAAAAATAGAAATTTCATTGAATTTTAATCAACAATTTAAAACTCTTTTCACAAAATTTGTTTAAATCTCGAAAATCTATTTTAGACGAAAATAAGAAAAATCTCAGAAATGACTTGAATTTCAATGATAACTAAGTCGACAGAAACTGAATAAAGTCTTTACTTTCCTATAGTTATTTGAGACGACTTTCACTTCAATTATATATTGATTTACTTCTGAAATCACATAAAAAGAAGTCTTAATTGTTATTAGTTATGGTTTCAAATCCTAAAGGAAAACCTTTACATAAAATCATATTTTTATTTTAATTTGTAATAAAAGTCAAATAATTAGAAACTCATATTTAAGTCAAATTACATGAATTTTTCAAAGAATTTCATTTCATAAAAACATTCACTAAATATATATATTTATTACACTAATGTGGTTCTGTTTATTCAAACGACCAAGGCTATAATTTTTCTAAAATTGATTTTATTACAAAATATTTTTACAAAATTAATGTTACATTAATTGTGAATTGAATATAATATCAATTGATATTCAAAGCGCATAAAAGCAATTGAAGTTTGATTTAATGGCAAATGAATTACATATAAATTCCTTACAATTAATCGTTTATTATATTTAATCATTGCTTAAAAATGTGTTTAATTAAGTGAAAATTGTATTCAAGAATTTACTTGATTTTAAATATCTCTATATTTGACAGCTATTTATATTTGGGTTTATTTGCATAAACCAGTCATCAATAAAACCAATAATCATTTGCTTATAAATTTTGACAAACAATAAATCATTCAATAAAAATAATTTTCAATATTTTTTTCATATATTTATTGTAATATTTTATTATTTTGTTTTAAAATTTGTTTAAATTTATTATTTGTGTGAAAATATGTTAATAATTAAGTGAAAGAAATATTAATTATTTAATATAAAGCGAAAAACCCTTAAAGAGATACTATATAAAAATCTTTCATTATTTTAAAACTTGTGGGAAATTTAAGATAATCTAAAATATTTTAATGAAAATTATTTATCGCTAAAAAATAATAAATTCAATAACAGTTTTGATAGAAATTATGTTTAGATAACTCATTGTTTATATTAATCGATCGATTAATTTCTCATAAATACTACTAGTATTAAAGTTTTGCAAAACGTTTATGTTTTCGCATTATATATACAATCATTGATTTTTGAAAACATAAACTTCTTTATAAAAAATATTTTTTTAAAAAATGTTTGCAAAACACTATTCAAAAGTTTTTTCAATAGATTTTCAATTTTTGCTTATAATAGCAATTATATTGTTGTCAAATTTGGTGTTGAATTCTGTAGTGAATGCTAATAATTGTAGTAATGTTTCCACAGAATATTCTCTTTCAGAATGCTCTACAAAACAAAATATTTTGATAGACTTGCATAAAGTGAAAGATAATATTGAATCAACAAATGTATCGAATGTTTCACTCCATAGAAAATCCAATGAAAATATTGACAACAAATTTAAAAGCCAAGAAAATGACTTCATTTTGAATTTGAAGACAAAATATACGAAATTCTTGTCTTTCGTCTCAAAAATTAATAATAACATTATTCCGATTGAGAAGCGCTTGAAGAGTACTATACTTGAATTCATGCTCTCATTGAATATATCTGAAGATTGTTTTCAATCTATTCATCAAATAAGAGAAAGCCTCAAAAGAAATGAGTTTTGGGCACTCAGTTGTGAGTCATTTATTTGATTGAATTTTTTTTTGCTTAAATTTTGTTTATTTTAAACAGTTTTTGATTCGATGGGAAAAATGCCCTCAGGTTTGATGGAAGGGGTTTTGACCAGTTTTGGCGAATACGATCAGTGCCTACAAATCAAAAGTCCTAAAATTGATTCAATGGACAAACATATTTACGGCAAGTATTGTTTGGTCAGACCTATTCTGCCCGTATCTGAGTCACAGCCGATGAGTAACTACGAAAAGATAGAGTTTTTAAACGATGAAACAAATGATTTATTAGAGAAAGCGTTTGAGAAAAACAAACATTTTGTCAAACTTTTGCTCACATATAATCTCATGACAAACAAGGTATACCTATTTCACTATGGGTTGTGCATCCCTTCCCCCTGTAGTGCCAGCGATGTGGAAAAAATCATTCAAAAAGGTATTAATAAATGTCAACTGAAAGCAAAAAAAAAAAAATGTCAAAAATAATACCATTTTCAAAGTTAATCCAATTTCTGGACTACCCGTTGAAGTCGGCCCTAAATGTGATGTCATTACAGACCCAATTGACATGAGTTCCTATCAAACGGTTGTCTCGTATGACAGCAATACTAATGATTTCAATCTTAAACTAATTCTTATCATTTGTTTTCAAAAAACAGATCTATTTTGTTATTCAATGTAATCCTCGTCTCAATCATTACCGTTATATCCATTGTCTGTAAACAAAACAGACATAAAGAGATCACAAAATCATTTTCAATAATCTCTGCAAACAAACAATTATTTAGTCCTTTGAAGGACAGGCTAATAATCGCAGACGGATTGCTATTCATATATATTTTATGGTTCAATTTGAGCATACATTACGGCTCAGCCATTAATTCGGGTTTCGTTGGGTATAAGAAAATACACAACAGTTTTATGGTTAATATAATCAAAGAAAGCAAATACTTTTGGCTCCGGTCTATGTTTCCGAGGGATAGCATATTTCTCATCAGGTATTCATTGCTTCAAATGATTTCACTAAAAATTAATCAATTGTTTGTCTCTTAATAATTAGTGGAGTTTTGATTGCTTTTGACTATTTTGGACCAAAGAAGAGACCCATAAATATATGGCAATATTTTAAGTTTGTTATTGAAAAGTGGTTTAGATTTGCGGTCAAAATGATTGCACCGATTCTTGTGATGAATGCGATGACACTGTTTGGCGACGGACCAAATTGGCATTCAGGCCATCAGCTTCTGGTCAACTCTTGTCAACAAAACTATTGGAAAAATATTTTATTGATTAATAACTTTTCTGAAAAACTCTCAGATATTGTGAGAAAAACAAAATTTGTTTAATATTTCATTTTTATTATTTAAATTGTTATCTCTTTTTAGTGTATTTTCAGTTCTTGGATTTTATCGGTTATATTCCAATTGCAAATCATTTCCCCCTTATTTATGCTACCCTTTAAGAGATCACAAAAATTCGGTTATGTTTTCAATTTGATTGCATTTATTTTGGGCTGTTTTGCAACAATTGCTCCAAAACTCTTTGGATATAAATTAATACCATTTGAAGTGACGTCAACCCATTCTGTCAAAGAAACGAGAGAGTCATTTATCCGATTCCTAACCTACCCTGATCAATTCCTATCCATGTTTATCGTGGGAATAACTGTCGGATATTTCATAAGAACTGATTGTGAAATGAAAACAAAATTCAATCAATTACTAAAAAATAGATTCATTCGCACTTTGATAGCAATGGTCTGCTATTGTCTGAGTGTTGTGGGAATCGCTTGGAGTGAAAACTTCAAAGACATGAACCAAATACCAAACGAAGTGAATCTTAATGTTTGGTTTGTCTTCGGAAAGATTTTGTGGTGTTTTGGAAACATTTGGATTATATTCACTGTTTATAGCAATAGCAGAGGTTTGCAATCAATGTATTTATACAACAATTAACACTAATTTCGTTAATCAAAGGCAAAGTCAATAGCTTTTTGACATCAAGAATAGTCAGTGCTTTCTTTCGACTGGCCTTTGGTTTGCTTTTCATATGTCTTATTGTAACACAATATCGAGCGTTAGGCCGGAGGGAAAACCTGAGAATAAGTCATTTAAATCAAGTAAATCACAAAACATGACTAAAAACGAAACTAACTTTGATTTTGACGTTAACTTTCACTTTGTTTCCCATTGAAAAGATTCAACTTTTTTACATCGATTTCACAATTATGACAATAATAGCGTATTTGATGTATATCTTCATTGAGTATCCATTCATTAATTTGTTGAATGTGTTTAAAAACTTCGTTAACAGTAATAATGAGTGTAATCATGAAAGCGATCATAAGAAAAATGATGACAAACAACGAGAGTTGGAAACTCTTGTGTAAATCAAAGATCAAACCATTATTTGTCAATTAAAGGCAAAGTTTTCACATTTCGTTCAATTATATGGCATTTGATTTTTATTAAAAGTTATCAAAATGTGAGCCAAATATCACTTTTTGCTCATTAATGGAATTCAAAGTTTTTTACATAAGTCGACCCTTTTATATACATGTGTTTCTTTGCTATAAATTAGTTGTCATGTGTTTAATAATTATATTTTTCAATGTATTCAATGTAAATGTTTTGCTATAAAAAATAAAATTGTTATCAGTTTTTAAAATTGAAAATAAAGTAATTATTAGTTATTTTTATTATAAAGTTATGACAACAATAAGTCAATTTAGAAAATTCATTAACTTCTTCATATCTACCCAAGGTTAAGTGTGTTTTAATGTATGGCGGGTTAATGTATATCCGAAAACATTTTCAATTTGCAAAAAGTGAAATCAAATTGCATTTCTTTTTTAATATTTTTAATTAATAAAACAATTCATAAATAATTGGAAATTGATTTTCATTTTTCTAAAAGTCTCGATAATTGCTAATAATTTCAGGTATTTTAAGATATTTTAATAGAAAAACACTTTATTTGCTTTCATATATGAATATACTGTACATCCCGGGGCTATTTGATCAACATATTGGAAGGTTTGCTATCATATGCCCATCTCATAATGAATTCTTACTTACTTTTTCTCTTCTAATGATTAACAAAATGTTTTATTTGTTTTAAAACATTTCCAAATTATCTTAAATTTCTTAAACACTAATGAATTTGATTTAAACTCAATTTCTTTAAAAATAGAAAAATGCAAAAAACAATTCATTAGTGATTTGAGAAAACAATAAAATTGTTTTTTAAACTAAATGTCATAAAACAAAACGAAGAAATGTTTAGATTATATTCAATTACAATACACTTGTGTTTACCCCTGATTTTATCGCTCACTTTTTCACAGATAATTAATTAGCTTCAAATCATCTGAAAAGGGGATAATTTGAAATTGAAATGTTTTAATTGACCATGATCGATTAGTGGAGAGCATACTAATAGTGCTTATGTGAGAAAGCAATAAAAGTGATGAAAATATAAATCAAAAAAATTTTAATTAATTCATAGATTTTAAAATAAATTTATTATATATAAAAGTGTTTATCTCTAAACATATCTTTTGTAAATGACATTCAAAATTAACTTCAGATTCTATGCGAAGAGACATTTCGTGAAAATAAAGGTCCAATCAATTGATCCAATAAGAAATTGTCTCCAAATTAGTTGACTCTGATATAAAGTCGAGACTCAGTCCAAAAATGCAGTCATTATTATAATGTTCAATATTTTTCATTTGGATTCAAAAAAAACTTCTCAATATATTTAGATATCCTTGAATTGAATCATTTTGAAGGATGAATGAAAAATGCTTTTGAGATACGATTGAGTTGTTTGAAAATAAGTTTATTAAAGGATTTAATTCCTTAACAATAGCCACACATATGTTATACTCTGTTTGCAATCATCGCTCAAATTCTATGTGCGAAAAGTGTGATAAATATTTTTAATACAATAAATACTTTTTTATTTTCTATTAAGTGTTACATTTGTTCAAATCTGTGACAAAAATGTCTAAAAATAATATTTTTGACACAAGTGTTAAAACACTTTCAAAAAGTTTGACAATAATTATCTCAATTATAATAATTTTGTTGAAAAATGATTTCGTTTTAATGATTGATGTAATGGATGTTAAGAGTAATAATTGCAGTGATGTTTCAACAGAAGATTCATCACAAAAATGTGCAGAAAATCAGACCTTATTTAACAATAAAAAAGTTGACGAAAGTATTAATAAAAATCTGATTAATAATAATAAATACGAAAACTATTCAAAAGTATTGAACACTTTGAAGAAAAAGTTCTCAAAATTTGGTGACTTTTCGACAAAAATCAATGAAAATCTCAAACCAATTGAAATGCAATTAAAGCACACATTTTCACAACTTTTGCACTCATTTAATATATCCGACGAATGTTTGCAATCTATTCATCAAATAAGTGAAAGCCTTAAGAGAAAAGAGTTTTGGCCTCTCAGTTGTCAGTCATATAACTCACACTTAAATTAAATGAAAACTAATTTTAAATCATTTTCTAGTCATTGATTCGATGGGAAAAATACCCTCCGGTTTGAGTGAAGGGGTTATGACCAGCTTTGGTGAATACGATCAATGCCTTGGAATCAAAAGTCCTAAAATTGATTCAATGAATGATCATATTTATGGCAAATATTGTTTGGTCAGACCTAAAATGCCTTTCCCTGACTTCAGACAAATAGCAGAAATAAATAATATTGATTTCCTGAGCGAAAACATCAATGAATTAATACAAAAGGATTTGAAGAAAAATTTGAATTTTTTGAAAGTGCTTTTAACCTATAGTAGAGAGACGGCAGCTATTTATTTATTCACCTATGGCCTTTGCATCCCTTCCCCCTGCAGTTCAGGGGATGTACAAAATATCATATCTAAACGTATGTCCAAAATATAATTTCTGTGAAATTCTGACTCAAATTCTTTTCAACTTCAAAGTCATTCATCCAATTGTGAGCATTCCTATTGAAGTCGGTCCCAAATGTGATGTAATAACCGATTCAAATGAATTCAATTCATACCAAATGATTATGTTGTAAGTGATTCAATGAGTTTTTTAAGGGGGAAATATTAAACGATTTATTGAAATATTATTTTCAAAAATACATTCTTATTATTGATTATCGAAAAGTGTTTCTCATTTTGATTTTTTTGCCAAACATTTCATTTTTAGAGCAATTCTGTCAATCATTATATTAGTTGTGATTATCTGTTCATTAATTATCATATTCGCCAATAATTTCATCGGAGACAAACAAATCGTTGACAACCGAGTGTTGAAGTCATTTTCGCTCATCGAAGCCAACAAACAGTTGTTCAGCCCTTTTAAGGACAGGCTGCTAATAGCCGATGGGCTGATGGTTTTGTACATCGTTTGGTTCATATATGCCTTACATTACGGAAACATTATTCAAATGGGTTTCGTTGGGTATAAGAAAATACACAACAGTTTTTTGGTCAGAGTTATCAAAGAAAGCAAATACTTTTGGCTCAGATGTCTCTATCATAAGGACAGTGTGTTTTTGTTGAGGTTTGCATAAATATAATAAATTGAATTATATTTTTTTTGTTCCTTTCCTTCAGTGGTGTTATCATTGCCTTTGATTTCTTTGGTCCAAAGAGGAGACCGTTAAGTGTCTGGCAATACATGAAATTTGTTGTAGAAAAATGGTTCAGATTTACGATCAGAATGTTTGCACCACTTCTTGTGATGAATGTGCTGTCACTGATAGGAGACGGGCCACTTTGGAATATAAATATAGCTATGAAAGTGTGTCCGAAAACCTTTTGGCAAAACCTATTGTTTATCAATAATTATAATGAAATTCCTATTCATATCGTAAGTATTGAACACAACTTTTCTGTACATTTTTTGTGACACTTCACTTACAGTGCAATTACAGCTCATGGATATATGCAGTGATGTTTCAATTGCAATTGATTGCCCCCTTATTTATGATACCCTTCAAATTTTCGCCAAAATTTGGTTATATTTTCAATTTTTTTGCATTTATTTTGGGCTGTTTTGCAACAATTGCTCCAAAACTGTTTGGATATAAATTAATACCTTTTGAAGTGTCAGAAGTGTTTACAATCAGTGAAAGCAAGAGGTCTTTCATAAGGTTTTTCATGTTTACCGATCAATACTTGTCTTTATTCATCATCGGAATAATTGTCGGATATTTTACAAGAAGCGAATCGACAATCAAAACGAAATTCAATGAATGGCTAAAAAACAAATTAATTCGTTATATAATTGCAATATTTTGCTATTCAATGGCTTTTTTGGGGATCGTTTGGAGCGAAAAGTTTAAAGACATGAATGAAATCAATAGCAGAACTAATCTCTATATTTGGTTCGTTTTTGGCAAGATTTTGTGGTCTTTTATAACTGTTTGGATTATATTAGACATATCTTCGGACAAAAAGGGTCTGTCCTTTGATAATAATATTTCCAATGGAAACATATTTTTAAAAATATAAATAATTTTCAATTGAAAGGTATTGTGAATAGAGTTCTGAAGACAAAGATATTCAGTGGAATAATTCGCTTGACTTTTGGTGTATTTATGACTACTTATATGGTTGTCAATTATCGCAGTTTCACTCGAAGGGAAAACATTGTAATCAGTCATTCAAATGAGGTATTTGTCAATTAAAAACAAAATAATTCAATATTTTTATTAATCTATTATTTTATTTGTTTTTTTCATTCAAAGCTTCAACTCTTGTATATTGACTTAACTGTTGTAATAATCATATCATATTTTATGTATATTTTCATTGAGTTTCCCTTTTATAATATTTTGGATATAATTAAAAATAAGCCAAAATTAAGGGGTATTTCAAATAATAATAATAATAATATGGAAACAATGCTAAAACGAAAGAACAGTAATCAAAAGGACATTGAATTGAACTATGTTTTCAGTGAATAACTTTTTTATATTATTTTGTAAGACATATAATCAGTATTTTAACAAATATTTGCATTAATTTTTATAATATATTTATCATATTATAAGTAATTATCTGAAAGTGAAAGTAATTTATGTAAAAAAATGTTTTATATTTTCAAATGACATGAATTTATAACTACGAATAAAAGTATTCAAAGATAACTATAACAGAGTTTTATATAAAAGATTTATTTGTTATAAATTTATATTCAAAATAAATAAAATTTTCTCTCAAAATGTGAGAAATGGTATAACATTTGCACCCAATTTGATATTATTGACCAGAACTGAAAGGTCTGTAAATAATATGTATATTTATTACTGAATGAAATTCTGTATTTTATTGCAAAAGAATAATAAAAAATTGTTATCTTTTATAACAAAAATTAGAATAATATAACATTTTATTGAATACTCAAATAAAATCATTTCAAAAGTGTATATAAAGAGAGTTAAGCAATAAATATGAAATGATTTCAAGAATGACTTTGAATATAGTATTGACTGCTTTGCTGACCTTACCATTTGTGTGGGGTCAGACAACACCAATACCCGGCTGTCCACCAAATGTAATGAATGGATGTCAATGTGTTTCAAATTGGGTATCAAATCATAAATATTTTGCACAAAAATTAATGAATTATTTGATTGAAGAATGAAAACGATTTTATGCATAAAACTGTTGTCACGTGTAATGGATTCAATGGATTGCCCAATGATTTCAGAGATAGACTCAAACCATTGAAAGGCTATGTAATCGATGACCTAATCATTAATGATTATTTACCTAAAAGACTTCCAGGCGATGAAGAGGTTTTGAAAAACACGACAATCCGTCGCATTATCATTAACAGAGCACCCAATTTGGAGGCATTCGGACCACGAGTGTCAGTACCAGAGGGTGAAAACAACCCAAAAAGGTGTACATTCTTTAGCAATTTAGCGACAACTTTGGATACCGTTGTCATAAAGTATGCGCCAAAAGTAACAGCCGATGAATACACACGAATGGCCTGTTCTCTACAGAAATATGACCCTGCTAATCCTTCTACGCCTCCTGGTCCGGGTGAATTAAAAAAAATGATAGTATTTAAGAATTCTGGATTCAGAATATCGAATACGAAATATATCGAAAACGGTCTAGGTAATCTGGAACAACTCATTTGGAAGGCAAACGGATTGTATGAATTCAGCTCAGATTTATTAAAGTTTACAAAATTACAAATTTTGGACCTTTCGGACAACCCTTTATTAACCGTATTTAACATCGAAAATATTATAAACTTGCCAAGTCAAAGCAAGTCATCCTTGTCTGCCATATACCTGACCGGCACCGGCATCACCACCTTATCTGGAACTAATAGAGATTTTTTCAAAGATATTATAAAAGTTGGTTTCGTTGATATGAAAGGTTTGACTCAAATATATTCTAACAATATTTTAATAAATGAATTGTTTTTATATAATTTGATTTCAAATGATTTTTATATAAAATGTTTTCAAAAATATTTTATAGGCAATAAACTGAGCTGTTATTGCGGTGACATCAGAGGTGTTACGATTCCTGACAATGATATCGTCAAAATATTCCGGAACTCTACCTGTGGTATACCTAAAGATTTGGCCGGAAGGAGATTTGGAGAGGTTTGCAGTCATGCCGAACTATTTCATAACAAAACTTATAAATTGAATTAAAATCAAAACATAAATAAAATTAAATATTATTTTTAAATACATTTAAATGTTTTTACATTTATTTCGCATTTTTATTAATGTCTTATTATATACAAATATTAATAGAAAATATGAAATTAAAATCATTATATGATTAGAATAAGTCATTTGTTGCAAAATATTCACAATATTTATTGATTTCTCAACACATATAGTATTAATAAAATACCTGTTTATTTCATGTCTTCATAACTAAAATGTTTATTCATTTTCATTCATCACTTCATTATATAATTATATGTATAAAACGTTTTTTATTATTTTTAATTAATAAAAAATATTTAAGTAATTATTTCATTCAAATGATGTTTAGTTTTCATACAAAAACTTCAGAATAATTATATTTTTAGTTGTTTTTTTATTAATATTGCTTTTAGGTAAACATTAATTAAAATTATATTTTATAATTAGAAACATATCTAAAAATCGATTTCAATTAAGAAAAATTAATCGAAATTTTTTTTATTAGTTACTATGCATTGAGTTTATGTATAATAATTTATATGAAATTCTCATCTAATTTATAATTGTTTTTTGAGAACTCATTTAAGTGAATATTAAAGCCCTTATAATTGTATTCAATGACTTGTAATCATTAATAGAAATGTTTATCATTTTATATATAGTTAATAGAAAATGAATTTTCGTATAAAACTTTTGAACTCATTTGGAATTTTCTTCGAATAACGACACCTCAAATACCCGGTTTAGTTATCATTGAAAGCTTTCCTCATAACTGATCTCTCATTATATCTAATCAAACACTTAAGAGAATATTTTTATTATTTTTAGTATAAAATAATTAAATATTTAGTGAAAATAATAAGCAATTAAATGACAAAAATTTATATCCTTTTCTGTTCACTATCTTATCATTTGATTGAATGACTTTTCAATCCTTTTTCATGTGATTCAAAATACATGCAAAAAATGAATCATAAATTTAAAGACAATTTAATTGAAAGTATAATTAATTAATTTGAATGTCGATTGAAATCTATGAAAATAAATACAACATTTCCTAACACTTTCCTAACCGTTCCTTTCGATGGAAACACTCAAAGAAATTTGTTTATAGAATGAATAATTGTTTTGAAAACCATTTGCTCATTAAATATCAATTAACGATAAGAGAAATTATAAACAAAAGTGTTATTCATTCTCACGGAATATAAGTAAATAAATTGTAAAAATAGAAAATAAAAATTAAATATCAAAATAAAGTTCAATCAATTGTTTGGCAATCGATTCCCTCCTCTGTTGGCGTCAAACGGATTACGAATGAATTGTTTCATTATATAAATCATTGATTGATATATCAATTGTTCACAAAGTCCAACACATATGACATATACAGAGTTATTGTACCACTAAGTCTTCATTAAATAAAACTCCATTTCCACGTATGAGTGCTTACAAGAAAATTAATCCATGATTTCTTATACAGTGCCGGAAAATACAAATTAATTAAAACTTTTCTCATATATTATAATAAATAATATGAGATATAAAGTGATTTGTTTTACAGTTTTGATTAACATTTTAAAATAGTTTGGTTTTTATTTAACATAACATTCTTTGTAAAGAATATTCTCTGAATGAAATAACTTTTGACATTTGATATAAGAAAAAGATTTTAATTTTTAAGAACAAATTCATTCAATTCTGGCGTCAATTATAAGCCTTATTTTGGCCGTTTTGACGGTCTCTTTGACTGTCGTCTCGACAAAAGGTATTAACATTTGTATAAATTTTAGGTATTTTTAAAATTCAATTAAAAATGATTGAAATGTTATTCATTTAAATATCAAAACATTTTTCTAATTATTTTTGCAATTTTTAATTAAAATCATGAAATGCTATAATTAATAGCTTTTGGCACTAATTATGATATTCTATTCAAAATTAGACATCATTTTCATTATATGAAATTAATTCATTTAAATCTAAACTTAGTTTTTCTTAAGTAATAATAATTTTTGAAAAGCTTTTATCAAAAAATTATTTTACTTTTGTTTTTATTTTTAGATGAAATGATTAACTAATTTATACCATAAAAAGTTATGCAAATGTAATGACAATTAGATTTATAGAAAATATCTGATAATTATCTATAATTGACACCACAGGCCGACCGGCCTCTCAAGAGCCACAATGTCTGTCAGACGAGTGCATACTCTCAGGTATAACCACTTTATACATAAAAATGTAAACATTTATCACAATTAATGTCTCAACACATCTTCAGCCGGATTTCTGTCCAGCTCTATGGACTTGAAGGCCAACCCCTGCCACGACTTTTATCAATACGCGTGTGGCAAATGGCAAGAAGACCACCCTTTCCCTGCAAATGTGGAGGGTTGGAGTCATTTCTATAAATTAACTTATGGGATGAGGACAGACCTCATCAGTAAGATTTCCATTACTTTTCGCCAAATCTATAAATCATAAAAAATGTCATTTCATTGACTTTTCGCTTATTGAAGGACTGCTCGAAAATCATAAGGAAATGAACGAAACAACACATCCAAAGTCATTGAGCAAATTGTTTGCCTTCTATAAGACATGTATTGATTCAAGTAATGAACTTTTGAAACCAATATACTTAATGTCAGACAAGAGTTTTGACTCTTTTTTTGCTAATGAATGCACTGTTAGATACGAGAGATTCAAACGGATATTCATCTCTATTGAACAAATTGATGGACATCGGGGGCTGGCCTTCCATTGATGGCACCTGGAATGAGGCCGACTATGATTGGGTGGACTCAGTCATCAAATTGATTAAAATAAGACACTTTCCTTTGATTAGAATTCAAGTAATAAAGGACTTGAAAAACACGAGACAAACAATCATTGAAGTGAGTTATCAATAGTTTATTTTGCAAAACATTTTATATAATAATTCATTCAATGCATAAAACATAAAATGTTTTTAAATTGATTTGAAATTAAATATTATTACATAAATCCTAAATATGTTAATGAATTTGAAATTAAATTTTATGAGAATTTTTGAATTTCATGAATAGATTGGACCTAATTATGACTTCAAAGAAGGAACTGATATTTTTGAAGCAAAGTTACAAAAAGTAAAAATCGATTATTTCAATAGTAAAGAAAAATATGAAAATCAGTTAAAAATCATTGAAGAGTTGACTAAAAATTATTCAAATTTCGTATTCAATAAAAATGAAATTATTAAGGATTTGGATCTTATTGTAGGACTGAATATGAATATTTCAAATGCTATTTCACCCATCAATTCAATAGACTTTTACCAAAAAAGTTATGAAAACTTTAAATATAAGGTCAAAGACTTATATAAAACATTTCCGGGAATTAATTTCAACAAAATATTCACAAATATATTTAATTACGCTATGAGTGAAGACGATATGGTTTTCATTCCTGACATCAATTATCTCATTAATATTGAAAGAGTTTTCAATCAAACCTCTAAAAGGTATTCACATTTGCGTTAAATTTAATACAAATTTTATACTAATTGTTATGAAACACATTTATGTCAGAATTATCGCCAATTTTTTCGCTACAAGTTTTGTGTTGTCGTTTGGAAAGTACACCACAACCCAAATGGTTGAGCTATTCGAGGGCCCTTTGGATGCACCCGAAGTATTGCCTAATATTTGTTACGATAAAATTGAAGAACATTTGCCTAACCTTTTGGGCAGACTATATGTCGACAAATATTTCAAAAACGACAAAAATACGACAGTAGAAGACATGAAGAACATAACTAACCTTGTTCACAAGGCATTTCTCAAGTCTTTGAATGAAAACAATTGGATGGACAGCAACACCAAAGAAGGGGCAAAATTAAAGGTGAAACTAATGTCCCAAAACATCGCTTATCCCAATTGGACAATGAATGACATCCTCTTTGATCAGTATTACGATAGAGTATGTGTTTTAATAAGAAATTCATTACATTTTTATTAATTGAAATAATTATTCATTAAATGCTAAGTATATCAACATATCTTCAGAAGACTTTTTCACATCAATTCTTAGTATTAATGAAGGAAAACAAATAGAGAACTCATTTCAATTGATCGGAGATTTGTTTATAGACTCGAAATCAAAGTAAGAATTATTTTAAAATTTTGATTGAATTATTCAAAGCGAAAAAAATCATAAAAAAACTTATCCTAAGATAAAATATTTTAGTGAAAAGTTATTGAAAAATGTAAATATAATTTGATATAATATTTTTGGTTGAATTGTTTGCCATGAAATAGTTGGCCCACATATAGTGCACACGATGTGAACGCTTTCTACTACTTCTCAACCAACGGAATCTGTGAGTGAATTATGTTATCCTTTATTACATTATTTCAAATCGTGTCTCAATTTTATTGATGTTATGTTAAACTTATAAAGAATTCATTAAAGCAATGAAAATTCTTTGAAAAAATCAAATAAAAAAAATATATTTTTTAATCAATTCATATGTTTTCAGAATACATGAAATGGTTGTAAAGTTTTATTTTTATTTTTGAATTTATAGATAAATAGGTTTATATAAAGTTATAAAATATTATTACTTTAAAATGTTGTACATTTGGACAACAGATACTCATAATAACAGATTCTATCGATCGATAAATGCACAAAATATTCATAAAATATTTAAATATTCTGTAATTTAAACTGAATTTCAAAACAAGAAAATAAAAGATATTCTGATCTCTGTTTTGTATAATATTTATATAAAACTATTTGAAAAATTCGAATAATCTGTATCAAAAAGAGAGATTATTTAGACTTTTATTTTATTATATTAAAAGTGAATAAATGTTAAACAAATCAAATGATATATTATATATAAGGTGTGGCCAATTATATACAGATATCACTTAATTTTGACCAAATTATTACATACTTTTTCATTGAGTTAAACAAAATTCATTTTTTTTGATTAATTTTAGGCTAAGGATTAGGTTCTCGAAGATTACTATTAGTAGTGCAGAAAATAGTGAATATCTTATTATTGCTTTTAATGTCTAATATAACTATAAACCAATTTCTATTAATATCTTTGAATTGTATTAATAATTAATACATTATTTTATTCAATACATTATTTACTGTTATTTTCCACGAATTCTTTACTTTTGTTTATCAAAACCATTCAAATCAATAGTGATATTAGCCGTGAGTCTAGACTACAGACATTCATAACATTTATTATTGACTTAAGTTTTATGTCTTAATACAAATAAAGTACAGAATATTATCTCAAATCAACTTATTTTGTGAGTTATAAACAATCGTTACATTTATTTCAAAATAATTTTTATTTCTAAACTCATTGCTATTAATATTATAAAAAAACCAACAAATCTTATTAGAGATAATTTATAACAAAATATTGTATTTTATGTACATTTTGACAATTATTTCAAAAATTTTATTTAATTTAAAATAATAAAAATATTTTAAAAATATTAAATTCATTAACGAATTTGCATTTTATATTTTATAGACTTTCCTGCGGGTATTGCACAGTACCCTTTCTACATGACCGACAGACCAACGTAGGTGCTATTCATAATTAATCTTGAACATTTTTCTTTATTTTTTGGCACTCAAATAATAATAATTTGATTTTGAATATAATATTCAAATTCAAAGTGAATTATATTAATATTTTTACGAATAAATTAAATAATAAATGTCTTATTGAATGCATTGTAGAATTGAATGCACTTTATTTCAAACATTTGATTGAGTTATTATTAGCCAAAACTCTAATGATTTTTCAAAAGGTTTCCGCATTCAGGAGAGACTCAAATAAGTCTAAAGTGGTTTATACCTATCAATAGCTATACTTTGTTTGAAACATAATCCAATATCTCATAGACGTAGGCTTTTATGACTTTCCGGAAACAACTCATTATTATTTTGAACTAAAAATATGAAACTCTTTTTCAAACTCTATATGTTTTTTGAAACAATTCTTTACAGAGCTATGAATTTGGGCTCAATTGGAATGATGATCGGCCATGAGATGACCCATGCACTCGACATCCAAGGTCTAATTTCCATTCAAATAAACCGAAGATTAAGTTGAAAAACAAAACTAATTCTCACTTTATTTGCATTCAATAATAGGAAGCTTTTATGACTCCGGTGGAGACTTAAGGAACTGGTGGTCAGACGCCACGAGAGAGCTATTCATTAACAAAAGCCAGTGTTTTGTCAATCAATACAATTCCTATCGATTCCCAGAACAAAATATGACAGTAAATGAATCATTAAATATGTGTTATTGCAATGTATTTCACTTTTGTTCATTTGTGCCAAATCTCAGGTCAACGGAAGTCTCACTTTAGGCGAGAATATAGCAGACAATGGAGGCATACGAGAGGCCTATCGGGTCTGTTGTATTCAATATTCATTTCAACATTAAATATATGTTTGTTTCAATTATTCATAAATTTATTTTCTCAAATCAAAGGCATTGGAGGCATATCAAGAGGAAAGACAGACTAGATTTGAGAGATTGCCTGGAACAATGTCCAAGTTCAAAGAGGAACAGTTGTTTTTCATATCATTTGCTAATGTAAGCAAAAATTTCAAACAATTCTCTCTTTATTTGACGAAAACCATATAAAATATAAAATTCAATAAAAAAAAATTCATTCTTTTCGTTCAAAATCACATTTTTTGTTATAAAATATGAAAATTTCTTTTGAATTGAATTTCAAAAGAATTTTTTAGAAAGAAAAAGGTTTTTATATTTTAAAACATTTGAAAACAAATATAAAATCCATATAAAAGGAAATCTTTGCTTAAATATCAGATTATTATAAATGGATTCAATTTAAATAAAACTTTTAAAATGATTTTAAAATATTATTTATTTATTTTTTAAGATAAAAATAAATAATATAAAAAATTATATTTTAAAATCTCAACAAATATTACATTTAATGCAAATAAGATTTAAAATAAATAAAATCCATTAGAAATGAATTATATTTTTTTAATTTAATATTTATTGAAAAATGAATTTTAAAAATGATTTCAAATGTTATATACTTTTAAACATAAATAATTGTTGAGATGTTTCCAAACCAATACATTGAACAAGGTCATATAATGGCATATTGTTATCTTCCAACACATAGATGTGGTGTTCAAATATGATGCCCGAAAATATCAAAACGACCCTCAAGTCCAGTGTTCACCCACCTGAGTCCGTTCGTGTGAATGGCCCCCTGTCCAACTTCTATCAATTTTCACGTGCCTTCCACTGTGAACCGGGTGACAATATGTTCAGGGACAGAGAAGACAGATGTGTTCTCTGGTGAACAACAAACCCCTCACTATTTGTTATGTATTCATTGTTTTCATTAATTTTTGTCAATTTTAATAAAATTTTAATTTATTTCTCTTTTAACCATTAATTCACTTTTCATTCACTTATACAAAAAACACATTTCTCTACTCATATAAAGCACATCACATTTAATATAAAAAACATTTCATATAATAATTAACACTCTTTTTGATAGAAATTTAATGTCATATTTAGTAATGAATTCATGAAAAAGAAGTCTTTTCATAAATACTCAAAAATGATTATTTGTCGAGAAATTAGATTAAGTTTTTGAGCAAATGTTAAGTAAATATCAAATAGAAGTCAAATAACTTTTTAAAACTATATTTCTTTCCATTAAATATAATTGAAAATAAAATCATTAAAAACAATAAATTGAATTATTTTTGATAAAAACTTTGTATTCTTTATGTCATTGAAGGCCAAAAACCTATTCATTCTGTCGATTGAATTGCTTGAGATCTATGTTATTCTGAGACCAGTTATGTATTGTCCACTCGTCTAATATACTCCAAGTTATTTCCCTTTGAAAAAATCAATTTAATTGATCCAAACAACAAAGACATTGATGATAATGATTACCACAACTCGTTTTGCTCTTTCACCTTAAGGGCATCGCTTGAGGGCTGTTCGACAGCGCTGTCCTCTAAATATCTACCACTAATACCATTGAGTTCTCTAGAAAGTGCTGTATATATAGTGGTTTCCGCGCCTTCTTTTGCCGACTAAATAAATATTTAAATATTTTTATCAAATAATTGAAGATTTTTTAAAACAATTTTGTTTTTATGATTGAATGTAAGCTATGATAAGAACTACTATTCATGTAGTTATGAATACATACTAAAAAACTATAAATTATTGCTTTCATTGCTTATAAAAAATGATGAATGGAATGGCAAGTTATGGTCTGTCTCAAGAATATAAATATAAATCGATTTATGAGATATTTTCTAACGTTTAGTGAAATTTATATTCAAAAGAAGTATAAAACTATTCACTTATCGATCATTTTTGTCGCAAAGGAATAATAAATTGAAAAATATAATAGAAAATGAAAATACAATTTAGTTTTTCATCAATTGTTTTACGACTAAAACTGACTCGAAATGCATTTTCTGCCAATGGCTTCAGATTGTCAGCCATTGGCAGATGTGATGCCAGGTCTGTGTTGCAAACACCCGGATGCAAACTATTGATTGTAATGAATTTATTCCAATCGTCGCCTTTGTCTTTGAGCCAACGGGTCATACGGTTCGCAAACATGATTTGTGCCAACTTTGACATACCGTAACCGAAATAAGGGGACAGTCGACTCATCTGCAGCTTCAGATCATCGAACCTAATGGTGGCCACTCTATGCATAGCACTCGACACCAACACTATCCTCGACTCAACGCCGGACTCTTTTCCCGATTCATATAAATTCTCGACAAAGTGGTCAATGAGTAGAGAATGGCTTAAATAATTGACAGCAAAGTGTTCTTCGAAGTTGTCTTTAGTGAGACCTGCCTTTTGATGCATAATACCGGCGTTTGCTATGAAATAATTGATACGAAGTTTCGTTTCATTGAATTTTTGTGCAAATTTCACGACAGAGTCCATTGATCTGAGATCCAAGTGCCAGATGTCTAGCTTTCCCTTACCCTCGGGAACGTCTGAACGCAAATTGTCATAACGTTTCTTGTGTTCAGATTCACTCTCGGATGAAGAGGCAGTGATTACGTGACAGTCCTTTCGCAGCAATACTTTGACAACTTCTGCACCCAAACCACGTGTGCCGCCTGTAATTACACATACCTTTCCTGTGAGACTCTGTGCCAAATCAGGATCCGTTTCCTTTAATTTTCTTATCTTAGAGTTTTTGTTATATTTTCTGTCCAACTCTTTCAGTATATACGGGAAGAGATGAGTTCCGTTCTGGAGGACACTCCACACATTCGAGGCCACATCCATGACATTCATCTCAGTTGTCATCACTTTTCACAAACACTTATATAAATATTTATCGAATAAAAGACAAATAAAATTAAGTTATATTTAGTGATAAAACAAACAATAATTCAAACAATTATTTTTTTGTTTGTTTTTGAAGACTATTTATATAATTGTTTTTCAGTTCATTTGATTTGGGATCAAATCGTGTAATAAATTGGTTCAACAGAACGGAAATCATGACTACAATCAATGTATGGCTTATATCATATTAGAGCCAAATTATGTTATTTCCTTTGAATGAAAAATAACACAAAATAAGAGTTGACATAAATTTTGATTTTTATGTATTAAATATAAATCATTGTCTAATTGAATGTCATTTAATATTAAGTGTAAAGTCATATAAATTGTTAAACAATTTTTTTATTAAAGAAAATAAATCATAAAAATTATACTCAAAGAAATTGCATTCTTTAGACCCGGAATATTTCATTACAGATCTCAATATAGAATAAAGTTGTGAATTGTTTATGAATTAAATGATTAATAGATTTTTCAATTTTATAATCATTTGAATAAAAATTTATTGATTTTAAGTGAACAATGAATTCATTTGTTGTGATAAATGACATAATTTTCAAATCAATTTTCAATCCATTTTTTAATGAATTTATTTTTATTGCAATTCAATGAACGCGTGAATCGATTGTATATTATATTCTTAACTCATTTTTGTCTTAAATTCAAACAATTGACTAAACGTTAGATTAGATTCAATATCAAAATTGTAGACAACATCAGAAGACATGTTCGGAACCGATGACAGATTTATTCTTCATTATGTCGACAGAAAGACCATTAACTACATCGGACTGACTGTCTGTTTGGGTGTCACTCTCTTTGCCCTATACAAGCACTGGGATGGAAGTGCTGAAGAGATACCACTGCCTGAGACATGAACATCACTGTCCGGACACAAAATTATCACAAAATTCTTATACAAAAATTCATTTCATTTTTCGTTGAATAAAAATATTTTGAAATTTTAATGAATTTTAATTTAATTGAATTTTAATGTAATTTTGAGAACAAAGACATTTGAAGACCAATTCAATGCCAATCATCTCTTATGTCAACCACAGATCGGTTGACAACTGTATAGTGTTTTGCCATATAAAGAGTGGTCTTATATTACTCGCAAAGTGTGCGCTAATTGTCGTTAATTACATCTCAAACACAATTATCTTCTACTGATTGTCGCCGAAGACATCGCAGTCACACATATTATGTTAATTATTATACGTTATGTTCATATATGTCGTGACATAAAGACCCGGATCACTATTGATGTGATACATTCGCTTCAATTATATTACATATATTTTACATTCAAGAGGTCAGGCGTATTCTCCTGACCCCACAAGAAGGGTCAAACCCACGTTGAAAGTTATCTGCCATAACCACAACCTCGAGAGGACACCGGAAGCGATCCATCCCTTCCATAGTCACACAGACATACAAAAAACCGGTCACTATTTGGCACCGGAAACTGGTCCAAAGGCACCGGTATCTACAGAATCAACATAATATTTATTGAGACCAACTCTTCACCCGTACCTCAAATTCATATTTGATTTATGAAAAATAGTCTTATTTCTAATTAATGCTCTATTAATGCTCTATTAATGCTCTTGGTCATCTTATCATTACATTCTCCATGCATTACCCAATAGTGTGACCCAAAAACACCCAATTCTGGTGTCATTTACACTGTACGTCAAACTCCGTGACTTCACTCATGCATTGGTCACGAATAGGCTGTCAATCAATAACGTCGACTTCAAAGGCGTTGTCATAACGACGACAAACACAATAACATTGAGAGACAATATGTCCGCCAAAAAGAGTGGTTTTAAA
>JAQIXR010000570.1:0-23961 GCA_034700825.1 Quadroppia sp. Gr-Ori-00064 | reverse complement strand
AACCCAGACCACCGACAGGCCAACCCAGACCACCGACAGGCCAACCCAGACCACCGACAGGCCAACCCAGACCACCGCCAGGCCAACAAAGACCGAGACAACCAAACCTCTTCGACATGGGAATGGGAATGGCAAACATGTTCGGAAATATTGGCTTAGGGGTGGCCAAAGGAGTGGCCAAAAGTTTGTCCAAAGGACAACAAGGGAGTGGTTATGAAAGATGGAGACCCCCTCCCAGAAACCCTCCTCAAAGACCTCCTTCTCAAAGACCTCCTCCTCCTCAAAGACCTCCTCCTCAGCAGAAAAAAGGAAAAGGAGATGACATGGACTTGGATTGAGTCTCAATTGAATTGAGATTTGATTTTGAAATTTATTTTATATTCAAATATTTTCATTCATTTTATGAATAAAATTCATTCAAAATTCTACAAATTTGTTGAAATTTCAATTAATTTCAAACATTTGGTATATTTTGAGTTCATATTTGACATAAGGGTTGGTATAAACCAATTGAAAAACTTTGTGTTTGTTATAAACGGGTAATAAATATTTATATTTTTATTATTACAAAAAACAAAATACAATTTATATAATAAATCTTTACTCAGATTTGTTTTAAGCAAACATTGATTTAATTTGAAAATGATTTCATTAATGATAACAATTATAGTCTTCTTTGCAATGAAAACAACTGTTTATTCATCAGAAGTCAAATCAAATGATCAAAACTTATCTCTCAATCACACTATGGATGACTTGAATGCAATTCTTTCGTATTTGATTAAAAGGATTGAAATGAATGAGAATTTGTTTCAAAATCAAGAATTTAATATCGGATACAAGAATTTGGTGAAGAGAGTGACCAAGGTCATTGACAGACTCGATTATCATCAAAACTCTTCGAAAGTCAAAGAACGTTTGGATAAATTGAAAGCCATTAAAGTCAAACTGAATGACTTGATGGAGGGATCAGATGTGAGGACAGACACATCGATAGCGGGCTTTACAACAACTGACACTTCGGTCAACTTTTGGCTAATTATCTCTAAAATGATTGATAAAATCGATTCTCAATTAGAAAATAACACAAAAGCCTTGAAAACAATGGAAGCGAATAAGACAACAACTGACAGACCGGACAGTAATACAAGTTTGACATTAAATCTCAACCGAAATCGTCTCATATTTCAGATATTGACACAAATTCGGAACAAAATCGCCTCAAATGACACCTTAAGACAAATCAGTGAAAAGGTATTCACTATCGAAGATATTGTCACAAAAGTTGAATCAATTGTCGACAATAAACTCAAGACGTCTTTGAGTCCAACAACTGTGAAGACAATCGCATCGACACCACAGCCAAACATCAACGGAATTATTAATGCATTCTTTGCGAGAATAAGAGGTTTATTAGCGAACCAATTGCTGAGAACTACCACAACCACCAGTAGTCCCATTGCTGTCACCACTGAGTTCAATACAGAAGATATTGTGTCGCAAATAATCAGTGAATTAGTGAACGAAAATTCAATAAAAGCGTCGAAAGAAACAAATAATACATTAATAATAACTTAATTCAAAAATAAGTTATGAATAAAGAAAATAAATGTCAAAACGATTTCCTGTTTTTGTAAGCAATTAATTAATACTTTTTTTTGTCAAATAATTTATACAAATATTGAATATTTGCATCACTTTTGGTAAACATTTAAATCAAATAAATTCAGTATAAAAAATGCAAAAAAAAGTTCATTTAAGTTCAAACACAAAGATATTTGTTGAACAGAAATGTTATATATTTTTCTTATCATTATTTGTCAGATGTTTTGATATATAAATCAAAATCAGATTAAAGTAAACCATAATTTCAATGGTTTTCAAGGATTTCATTTCAAGGGCTTTAGTCATACGATTGGAAAATCAAATACTTTTAAAGTTTTTATATTATTCTTGAAGTCATTCTCATGGAATCGCTCATCAGATCCAATATCTACGGCGACAATGAAGACGCCTTTTTTGTGGTCAATGTGGAGGACTTGCTGTTAAAACACAATAAATGGTTGGAGTGTTTGCCACGAGTTATACCCTATTATGCCGTCAAATGCAATAACCTTTCGTTGGTTTTGCAGATATTGACCGGACTTGACATGAGTTTTGACTGTTCGAGTCAGGTATGAGATGTTAGACATGAAGTTTAGGGTGTTTTCAATTGACATATTCAATGCATTTCTTAGTCAGAAGTGGAATCAGTTCTCAATTGCGGTATTGATCCAAAGAGTATAATCTTCGCCAACGCCTGTAAATCAAATCAAGCCATTCGTTATGTTAAGTCCGTTGGAGTCGATGTCATGACATTTGATAACGAAGAGGAACTGATGAAAATAAGTGATGTGTTTCCCAAAGCAAGGCTTGTGTTGAGGATCAAAGTGGATGACAGTCACTCCAGTTCCAAACTGGGCCTCAAATTTGGTGCCGAAGTCAATGATTTTGAATGTTTGCTCAAAAGAGCAAAAGATCTTAATCTGAATGTCATTGGAATCTCATTTCATGTCGGGAGCGGTTGCCAGAGCACTGACCCCTATATGGATGCCATCATAAAAGCTCGAATGGCTTTCGATATCGCAATTGGACTCGGATTTGACATGACTTTGTTGGACATCGGCGGAGGCTTTCCCGGAAGTGATCGCAACACTAAAGTGTCATTTGAAACAATTGCCTTAATTGTTAATAAGGGTTTAAACGAGTATTTCCCCTTAAATGACACAGAATTGACTGTAATCGCAGAACCGGGTCGTTATTATGCAATGTCTGCACTCGATTTGTTTGCATTGATTACATCCAAACGTATTGTTAAAGACATTAACGATAAGTATTGCATGTATTATATCAATGACGGACTCTATGGTTCGTTCAGTAGTGTAATCACTGGTAATAAAGTGGTCGAACCCATACCTGTGCTCAGGAATCACAATGATCTGAAATATCGTGACAATTATCGGACAGTTCTTTGGGGGCCGACATGTGATAGCTATGACTGCGTTCGTAGAGATTTTCAAATGCCTGAACTGAATGTCGGGGAATGGGTTCAGTTCAAAGATATGGGTTCTTATTCTATCGTTGCCAACAGTCACTTCAATGGCATGCCTTCCCCTAAAGTCAAGATTTATGTCTCAGGTTATGCTAAATGTCTTTTATCTCAAATGAAAAATTGGCCAAAAATTGAGAAACTAATTAACGAATATAAAAACATTGATTGAATACTCAGTAATAAACAAAATCTTAGAAATTTGAAACAATTTTTATATTAAAAACTTTTTTAGAAAATGATTTTATGAATAGATTTTACAGTGAATTGAAATCAAATGATTGTTTGTTTGCTTTTAAATAAACTGATTTTCTGTATAAATATATTGAAAAATATATAAAATGAAAACTCAATAAAAATGTGTTTTTAGCGAAGAACTAATTTAATGAACTCATCATAACTGATGACACCGTCCTTATCGGCGTCGCCAACGGCCAGAATGACATTGAGTTCTTCGTCAGTAATGGGTTCCCCAATCAGTTCCAATCCCTTTTTGAACTCTTCCACTTCAATCTTTCCGCTTCCGTTCACATCGAATATCTTGAAGGCGGCCCTCAGCTCACCCTCGATGTCATCCTCGTGAGCGTCCATCTCAAGCATCCATCGGAAGAACTCTTCTTCGGTGATCATTCCGTCGCCTAAACGAAGAATTTATGTATGAATTCAATGGCTATAAAGAGTTAAATGAGTTCTGAAACCATTTTTTGACGTTTCGGCAATCAATTGATCAATAATGGCATCACTTATAGGAATATTGAGTTTATTGAGCATTACTTTTAACTCCTGTCCATCGATTCGTTTGTCACCCTTCGTGTCCACCAATGCAAACGCAGCCCTTATTTGAGCGATAATTGTCCTCATTTTTGAGTCCTATTAGTGAACACATTCTCATAACAAGAGCTAAACATTGAAAACATTTATATTATATCTAATTTAAAAAGTCATTAATTCTTATCACAAAAACTTTTTATTATTATTATTATTATATGAAATGTTTTCATGAAATTCAATAATACATTCAATTGTGAAATGAATCAAAAAATGTTTTGTTTTGTTGATATGATTAGAAATAATTATTTACATTCACTGAAACTCAATGTATTTTTACGTAAAAAAGGGGTATTTTTCTCTTAAAACAAATCAATTAAAATTTTTAACATTTAAAAGTCTACTTACAGTTAAAACCATTTAATCATTGATAAAACGTATCGATAATTTGAATATAAAGTCCGTGTAAAACATTGGCGATTCTTAGGCTGTGTTTGAAGAAAATGATTATTATTTTTAATAATGTATTGATTTCTATACAATTAAAGTATAGAAATAACTGGTAAACAATTTTTACGAATAAAACTATTCTAATCTTATCGCAAACTTTATATTTAATGATTAAAACAACAATTGATTGAAGACTTCTTGCAATATCCGTTCGTATATTAAAAGTTAATTATTGTTATTTTGAGTCAACTATTCATTCACTTCTCTATCACTATAACACTGTCTATATATTTCTATATCAACACCGACTTCGCATATCTTCACAACAATTGTCTTTTTTATATATTTTTATTTTTTTTATTATTACTAACAATTAATACGATTAGAATAATTAGAATTTTTAAAAGGGGGTAATTCGAGGGGGACTGTCGTCGACAAAGAAGTAGTGATGTGTATATCAAACACAGATAACAAGAGTTAACTCAAAAACCAATTGATTTTGTTGTGAATCATATTTGCTCTCATATTGACTATAATAAAAAATCAAATTATAAACGCTTTTTGAGGACTATTTCATTGATTTTGTCGTCAATTATAAGTAAATCTAATTCTTCAAAAATTATCGATAAATATATTGATTGTAAACAAAATAAAATAACATTAATATTTGTCAAATTCAAAGGTCATATTCAGTCAATTGTTTCTCAATATTTTTAGTGATAAAAATTAAATTTATTCTTTGATTTTGCACTCAAACCAAATGCAAACATATTTTTGGCCATCAATTGATAAGCAATTAATTTATAACAAATAAAAATTAAATTATTTGAAGAATATTTTGAAAAATATAATTTCAAAAAACAATTTCAATTTTATATAACATTTCATAAATTGATTACTAATTGATTTCTTCAATTAGATCGAAGATCGCATATATTCTTACAAAACATATTATCTTATCTTTGAATACAAGTATTATTTCTTAAGTATTGAGAAAATAATTGATTTAAAACGAGTTTTTTATTGAGAAAAACGAAAATATTTTGCTATAAAATAAATTATATTTAAATGAATTTGTGTTTAGTTTTAATGATAAACCAATTCATTGGTCGACAGATCGATAGAGATAACAATTATTGAAGATTTATAGCAAATATTATTGCAAATAATTGAGATATGGTATCGATAGTGAAGAAGGTTTGCCACCAAATGGTGTTCACATGAACTCACAAATTGACGAATAAATTCAATTCAATTGGACTTCATATTATAGGCTAATTATCTATGGATTGATCACTAAATTGTAATCAAACGGTGCGTCACATGTTATCAGTCGCCCAAACCATACATAAGCCGTCTTTTTATGACAATTCAATTCTTGTCTTAAGCATAGCTTCTCATACTATCTGTGCTCTTAATGAGTAGTAAAGTCAATAATAACTACTCTTAGACTTGAGATTCAATTTTATTTTTTAGTATTTCTTTATTTCGCACAAATTATACAAAAAAAGTAATGATTTTTAAAATCATTTTATTGTCTTTACTATTGATTTCGACATCACTTCAAAGACATATCGATTCGGAACAAAATATTTCAAACTTCAGATATGAGACGAACGGAACAAATGGTTCGGAAAGCGATTCACAAAACGATATCAACGTCTATAAGAATAGACGTTTGAGAGCCGTATCTGAAGACAGTGTTTCGGTCAACATATCTGCTGATGAAGAGACCACAGCATCGACTGTTTTCAGGGTCCTTAAGAAGGGACAGGTGTTTACATTGGCACCAAAGATCAAACATAATGTCAGTCATAATGTCAGTCATTCGAGTCCTGTTTCCAACAGTAGTTATGCCAAACCCAAGTCAGCCATCGATGAATTTCCACCTGATTTCATGAGCGAAGAAGTAAGTGATAAAACATTTTGTGAATTATTTATTAAATTCTAATCTATTTTCAAATCTGTTTTCAAGAATTTATTTTGAAATTCTTGTTCATTGAATTCAATTTGTTTGAAGACTTTATTGTTTGAATGTTTGATAAAAACCAAAAACTTAAAGATGAGGAACAGATAGAAATGACATCTCAGTAATCAGTTGTATTGAATAGATATTGATATTGTGGTCAAATATTGTCTTCTTTTCACTAAACCCTAAAATACTTTATAATACAAATTCAATAATAATTTTTGTAATATTTATCAAAAGGTTTTTATTCATAAAAATAATACTTTAAAAACCACTTAATTTTTGTCGGCTTATAAACACTTTGCAATTTTGTTGCCAATAATTTGCTATCAAATCTAAGACACACTTCGAGTAATTTTAGTGAATTTTTTGTATTATTTGATAAAAACTTTTACATTGTATGAAAATATCTGAATATCGGATACTTTATGAGAAAGGGTTTGGCATTCATTTGTGACTTGAATTCACTTAAATATACTTTGAGTTTGAGATTCATTGATAAAACTGAAGATTAACTAAAGATATTTTAATTATAGTTCAGAAGGAAAGGCGGTTTTATTGTTCACATTTTGATATTCATGTACTTCTGTCTGGCTCTGGCAGTGGTCTGTGATGTCTACTTCTTGAAGTCCTTAGAGTTCATCAGCACAGGTATGACATGAGGGATACAAATAAATATTAGCAATGATTTGCATATAAACCCAATCCAGCACTCAGTCTACCGGACGATATCGCCGGCGCCACATTCATGGCCATCGGCACTTCGGCGCCAGAACTGTTCACGAGTGTGATAGGAGTGTTCATTTCGGACAACGACATCGGGACGGGAACTATAGTGGGTTCGGCTGTGTTCAACCTGATTGTCATTCCCGGCAGTTGTGGTTTCGCCGCATACTATAATCTGAAGAAAATGCCGAAAATCAGTTCCTTTCCGATCCTGAGGGACACTATATTCTATGTGCTGTCAATCATTACATTGATTTTGTGCATCAAAGACAACAAAGTCGATTGGTTTGTATTAGTTGTCATTAGTTTTCATTATTGTTAACGGCCTTCAAATATAGCTTTAATGCCAAACATTACCTAAGGTTTAATGACAGCAGAAAATCACTTGAAAAGTATATCTAATTTTTCTATAATTCAAAAGTTATTAATTTATTGATAAAAATAATTGTTTGAAATAATTGAATGCATTAGACATACAAATGAAGATATATTTACAGACAGATTATTTTCATCAAAAAAAGTTTCATTTTTCTAGACTTTAATCATATCTTTGTCTCAAAACCTTTTGCTAATACTTTCTTATACTGTAAATGAATGTCTACTTTCAATGTCTACTTTCGATGTCTGATTTCATCTTATAATTTGTTTCTCAAAAAGCACTTAAAAAAGGGTTATTTAATACTTGATTAAAGGGTTTTGAAAATAATCTCTAAAGTAATCTCAAATATGTTTGAATCGATTGCAAGAATTTGATTAATATTTAATAAAACAATTTTTATAACACTTTTTTGGCACAATTTAGGGTCGAATCCATGACTCTGTTGTCATTATATGCAGTCTATATCACAATTATGTTCTTCAACGCCCAATACTCTCATCTGATCACTGACTTCAACAAAGATGATGAGGACGAAGAAGAGACACCTCTTCTCAAAGGCGAGAAGAAGTCGTCCATCGAAGACGACTTCGACAACAATCGTTTAGAAGATTATTCGAAGATTGAGTTAACGAAGACTCAGAATGGGAAGTATAGGGAAATACGGGGCGATCACCAAAACGAAGACATCACCAAAATAGAGGACAAACTCTACCCAAAGCTCAACGGAGGGGAAGTGCATAAAAACAATGAGCCCACAGAAGACGTGGAGAGCGAATGGACAGACAATTGCTTCATTCGGGCAATTCTTCTGCCAATGACTGTCTTATTTACGATAACATTACCGAAAGCAACGAAATATTGTTTTGTTATCACATTTTTGATGTCAATCATATGGATAGCACTTCTCACTTACGTTGTGGTTTGGATGACAACAATAGTTGGTATGAATTCATTCAATCGAAAGTATTTTCATTTCATTTCACTCTATTTAATCCATTTATAGGCGATTCCATCGGAGTTCCCGACACAGTCTCGGGCATTACCATACTGGCTGCCGGCACCAGTATCCCGGAGCTCATATCGAGTTATCTGATCGTGAAGAAGGCAGGTCTGGCCAATATGGCCATTTGCAACTCAATCGGATCCAACATATTCGACATACTGTTCTGTTTGGGCGTTCCCTGGCTTTTGAAGTCATTGATACTTATAATCACGAATGGCAGCGGCTTTACATCACTGGCCAACACTTCTATACCCATCCAGAGTCATGCCCTTCCACTCACATCACTGACACTTCTTATAACATGTTTTGCATTGATATTGACATTAAAATTCTCTAATTGGAGGCTAGGGCTGAATGTGGGCATCATTTGCACAGTTGTGTACATAATATTTGTATTCGTTTCAACAACTCTTGAAATCAAACTCTAAAGACAACAGTTATTAACATTTTTCCAGAATTTAAAAAATTCTTGCATTTGTTCTCAGATTGAAATGTATTAAAAAAATGAAAAAACTAAAAAAACTTTTTTTTTAACAATTTTTATTAATATAAAATGTATTTAAAATATATTTATCGCTTCGATAAATATTCAGACAAATCAGTGGTGCGTTAAATGCATTGATATTTTTGATTTGTATCCAAACAAACATTATTTCTATTAAAATTCATTCACAAAAAAGTCTTATATTTTGAAAACGTTTTTAAAATAAAATTTTTATTTTTAAACCTCTTTAAAGATTGAATGAATTGTCGATATTTTATGTCTAACCCCATAAAACACATCTATTTTTTGGATTCATTTTAGTGTTGGGCTTACAGTTGAAGGCGTCGGCGAACTCTTCCATGTTGGCCAGGGGTCCATTCGCACGGGCATTGGGAAAGCTATGTCCACCAATATTAGGAATGGCGTTCATTCCCATAGTCGAGCACCACATCTATAATAGTATTTATTTTAAAATTAAATCCATTTCCTCAAAAATAATGTTAATTACATTCGCATAAGTAATGAAAAATAGTTTCTCGTCTGAAAAGTTGGACAAAATTCCGGGTAATTTCTCAATATTTGTATCATTTCTCTTCTTATATGATTTCATTGCCTGAATATGAGAATTATTAGACATAAATACAAACTCTAAAAGCAATTAATATTTGAGAAAATGTTTCAAATATTGAATTTTTTAAAAATAAAAGCAATGCTCACTCTATACCCCATCCTTACACCCCCGTTGTCGGCGATATTCTCCCCTAAAGTCACCAAACCATCTAACTGTCAATAAAACAAAAGTCTTTAAATCAAATCTTCATTTAGACACAAATCAATGGTCTATACTTTAATCTTCTTTCCCTCCCCGACCTCTAACTCAAACCCATTGTATTGGCTGACAAAGCACTGGGCCTTTTGATTGAAGACTTCTTTGCTTTTATTGCTGATCCAATTGTGAAGATTTCCGTTTGAATCAAAATAACTGCCTTTTAATTAATTGACAAATATTTTGCAAAATAAATATTGAGTGAAATATATGTGTCTTTACATTGATTGTCGAATCCATGGCTCATCTCGTGTCCAATAGCCATACCCATTGATGCAAAGTTCAGTGTCCTTTCAAATAATTAATTTAAAGTTCAATTTATTCAAATATCAAATACCTGGGTCTGTGGGGCAGATAGAATGGTAACTGTTCGATAGCGGCCAAAATATCTGTATATAATATATCTTATAATTGATATAATTTTTGATATAAAATGACTCACAAAAAGAGTTGAAAAACGGGACGTACATAGCATTCATCCAGGTTATCGGTTCTGTGAATTGCCAGTGACTACAGGGGTATTCAGAATAAATAATTTTTTTTCTCAATTCATTTCTCACCCTTCAGGCACTGGATCTATAAGTTGTCTAAAATTTCTTGACTTCTTGTTTGCATACATTGTTAACATTGACGACAGAAATGAATTCTCGGAAAAGTTTTCGTACTTTTTATAAAAAAATTATTTTCAATATTTAGTTAAAAGAATATTTAAATACCTTTTTATAATATTCCTCCAGAAGTGTGTCATTGAGTAAATATTCTGCAAATCCAATGTTTTTCTTCATTGCATTCAATTTCTTAATCGCAAACTCTTTGGTCATTTCGTCCATCCATTGGTTCTCTTCAAGCAATTCATTGAACGACTCTTTAATTTGATCGACGATTTCATTCAAATCAGACATAGTTTTCATATCAAAAATGTTGTCCAAATAGTATCGGCCCAACAGATCAGACAGACTCATCTCTGTCAGTTTTATGCAAACTTGTGGCAGCTTTTGCAAACTTGTCATACCTGTCCACTCGAGCATATTTGTAGTGGTGTATTGGCTGAGCATTAATGCTATATTAGAGCCAATAAGTGATGCAATTGTTCTGTAATTAACAGCAATTTGTTTATAATATTTCAATTATTTCATAAATAAGTTATAATACCTTTTCGTCGAGTTATTCAAAATTGAACCCAATTTTTCGAGGTATTCTTTATCAGCGAATATCATGTCGTTGTCGGACAGGCCTTCAATGCCCTCTGATTTCAAAATGTCATTAATAATGTTCATGTAATTCATTCCCTGATATTTGTGCAGATCTTTCGCCGGTGTTATAAATGAATCGTAATTTTCAAACACATAGTTATTGTCGTCAATAGGAGTGTAAATGGATTTCAATTTGTTTTGCAAATCATTTACAGCAGCCATGTCTTCGTGCAACTGATCCATGTCAACCGACTGACCTTTCAGTGCCTGTGCTATCATATAAATGGTTTCATTACTATCGGTTTCATACAAACGGGACATCTGGTCGTGAGTATCATCTCTACCATTGGGTCGTATGAGAATTCCTGCAGAAATTGTTGGGTTTGTTATCTTAAAAGCAAGACATGAAAGGATGAAAACAAACAAAAAAAGGATTGAATTCATTATTACATAAACAATAGTCTGAGTTGTGTTTCGCAAATATCTCTTAACTCTTATACTAAGAATTATTTGAGACAAAAATATTTTATTCATTTCTACAAATGCATTGTCGATATCAAACTCTCGCTCATTCCAATCCGGGTCTATTATAGGCCAACCGCCCACTCGTTTCACAACATCCCGAATCAAATCAAAATCTCTTTTTTCGTTTGAATCTCTGATTTCTATTATATTCAAATTATTAGTATTTTGTTTAAGACTTTGAATTTGTATTTATATATTACTTGTATTTACGCATCCCTTATAAAAGTTGGTCAATGGGTGGACATATTTAGGATCCCTTTCCACAGAACTTCTATTCAATAGATCTGTCCATTAAGGGGTAAATCTCAATGTCATTAACATTTATGACAATTAAATACCTATTAATTCATTATATGTTTTATCGATGTTTTCTTGCATTATTCCCTTAAACGTATCAGGGTCAGTGATTGGGTTGTTCTTGATCCAATTGCCACATGAATAGCCATAGATGTCATCGCATGGGTCTATTGACGTGTCCATAGAAGAAGTAATCAATTCGGCTGTGATTTGTGGATAAATAAATTATTTAAATAATTTTTATGTAATTTCTTTAAACATTAATTACCGGTTTGTTTGCATTGTTTCGTTTGGCAGACATTGTCTTCGAGTTTAACAACAGTTAATGTTGTCGTGAATGCAAACAAAACAAATATATTCGCGAATAAAATCCTGCAATAAATTTATGTATGAATTGAATGTTAAATACAATGAAATTCTTACATAATTTAAGAGAATATTTAGAATTTGTTTTCAAGAAATGATTACAAAATGTTTATATACCTTAATGTCTGTTCCAATCAATTGGGAATCGAATAATAACGAGACATATGTTCAGTGCTTTAGTCTTACAGTAAACGAATTTATCAAACAATACAACAATTATATCATTCACTATCACCTCAAAAGGGGAAAGTACTGTAGTTCCTCTTTGGCGATAATGTTTATGTGAATTCACGATAGACTTATAACGTGTTAATTATAAGTTGATAATGAATTTGAGTTTGATCAAGGTAATAATTGTATTATAATTTTAATTTTGCAATAATTTTGAGAAAATTACATTATTTTCCCAAAAAAGTGAAAATTTTGTTAAATATAATAATAATTATTAAAAGAATAAAAACTACAAAAATTGGTATTCTTTGGACATAAATAAGTCAAGAAAATAGCGAAACAAAGATTCGGAAAAAGTATTTTCTTTAGGGAAATGTAAACTTATTTCACAGAATAAGTCAAGAATTTTTATTTCAGTTTTTTTTGTTGTGAACTTTGACAATGAATTCAATACTTTAGGGAATAAATAGTAAATAGAATATAAGTTGGGAGAGAGAGAGAGAGAGAGAGAGAGAGAGAGAGAGAGAGAGAGAGAGAGAGAGAGAGAGAGAGAGAGGATTGAAATATAGTGATGAATGAAATCTATAATTAGCTTTGATTGGAAGCCATCCTAAGGGCACGACTTTGTAATTAACTTATATATTGTAAGTATTTTCCAACAAATGTTTGTTTTGTGTGTTTTCATATCTCATATAATAAGACAAATTTATCGAAAGAAGAATTTTCGAGAAATTTATAAATTTATTATATATTTGTGTTATGTATATAAAAATATATTAATTATTTCTATTGAAAAAGTTTTAATAAATTTATTTTGAAAATCAATAAAATAGAGAATAAAATTCAGTGAACCATAAATTGAACACAAATTCTAATGAATAGATTATACCTGAGTTTGATTGAAATGAATGAAAATATCAATAATATTTATTTGTATAACATTTGAAAAAATTTTCAGATCAAAAAAGTATAACATTTTCGACATATTATAGAAATGATGACAAGATTCACGTCAAGAGATATTTTCATTCAATCAACACTATTACAAAAATGTGTATATTTTATATAAATATAACATTTTTTAGACATTTTACAGATTTTAGACATTAATTGAGTTTTAAAATAAATAAAATAAAATTTGTTTAAACAAATACTTTTCATTTAAAAGTTTTTTTCGATTAAATGATTGAAAATTCTCAAAAAATCACTTCAAAAATAATCACAAATCAAAGCAATGAATGTCTATTTTGACAATTTATTCAGTAATTAAGATTTGGTGTTAAATGTCATTAAATGGATTGAAATTATATTATACAAACATTTCTGTTATGTCTTATAATCAATATTAAGTGAATTTTAAAAACATTTAACGAAAAAAAATATTCAAAATTATATAAATTTTTTAAAAGTCAAGACTTTTATATCATTATAAATATTTGAAGAAAAAGCCATTTTTTATGTAAACTTTGGAGAATATAAGCAAATGTTTGGTCAGCAAAAGTACAGCAAAAGTATTTCTCAATATATTTTGCCTATCTACATAGCACTGGGGTTTGGCTATCGGTGCCGATACTAAAACCAATATAATCTCAATAACAAATCCCAAAAAAACAAATCTTTAACATAAAAAATATAAAACTTTTTCAAAACTTATACATAAATGAAAAATAGGTGTATTTTTTGTGGTAAACTTGAAATAAAGACAATAAAGATTTAAATCAATGTTTGTCTTCATTTCAAAAAGTAGTCCAAAATATTATTCTTTATTCAGACCTCAATTCTTCTTATAATACATTTCTCTTTATCTTATGTTCACAAATAATAAGTAAAAAATATTTCTTCACTTTTTTCAATACATGTTATATAATATTTCATGAAATACTTCAGAGAATAACCAAAAAATAATAATAATATTTTTCTTCTTTATTTTGCGTTTTGTTCTATGGTTTGGTTTCTCTGACTTTTATTTTGCTTTTGTTTTGTGAATCTATTATTATTTTCAATACATTTTCCTTCGCTTTCATAACTGACTCAAAAATATATACTATTTGTGAAATTCTGTTATTGTTTTCATTTGGCACTTATTTTGAGCAAAAACAATGTTAAACATACAATAGATAGAGAGTTGAGTAATAAGCACAGGGAGATAGTGAAGTAGTGGTGTAATTATATACTTTGAGAGTCGCCTCCTTTTGATAAGGATTAAGATTTCCGGTTAAGAGAGAAATGTATTATTAGTCGATTCTGTTGCCAATTGTCAGCACTTTATCCCAAACCACGAATGGAGTTATGATTGCATGGAATTCAGCGAAGAAATAATGTTGTAATCAATTTCATATGTGGCCCAACACTACAGACAACTCACATCGAACCGCTCCAATGGACTACTGGTGCCGAACCTAACGTTGAAGTTATGCAAAATAAACATTAAATATAAAATATGTTCAACTTTTCTACAATTATATGCCTTTCGAGGGGTTTTGAACGCAGAAAATGATAGAAATTATTATAACTTTATATAATTGGAGATTTGAGGCAAAGATAAGACTTTTGGAAAATAATATCCAATGTTTTGTGCGATATATTCATTGATATATCACATAAAGTGATCTACAAATCATTTTTGATAATGAAACAGACTGTGCAATAAGTGGTCGGTCTGATCATATGTGAAGGGATGGTATGCCAGAGCCCCTCGACATTAATATGTGGTTGAATGACAAAAATAGAGGTTTTGTTTGTTGTAAACTTTGAGTGCATTTGAATGAATGAAAGTATGAATGAATGGCTAATTGTATGCTTTGATAACATAAGTGATGCCAATAGAGTGAACACAATTGGCTTACGTCTGGATCTGTGTAATTAAATATACAAAATAACCATTCAATGCATATCACATCACATCCACAACAAAAAAGAGGACCACTTTTATTGCCAGCGATTATATACATTGAACAGAACTGATCCATTGGTGGCAATGCAATGGCAAATGGCGTTAATGGCCATACAGTGAACGCACTGTTCATATGGTATACCGAACGTAAAAATGCAAAAATCCAATCATAAAAATCTTTATCGCAATTCATACGACATCGGATGAGAAGGGAGAAAATGTATGGGTGAAAGCCTGTGCCACATAAAAAGGCACAGATATTTTCGAAGCCCCTAAAACTGATAGACAAAGTGCTGGCAATACCATAGTCTAGTGCTCTATTTGGGCCATAATTTACTCAACAACAGCACAAACATCTCATCTCTATTTCTGACTCATAGGCATAGGCTCTCAAAAACTATATCAACGCTATTGCTGTGCTTTAGGGGTTGAGTAGTTTTTAAAGAATTTATGCCAAAAAAAGTGTAACAAAAAAAATTTAATCAAAGTTAATGTCTTTGTGTCATAACATCAATAGTTATCTGTTTCTGAAACTGAATTTGCATTCCTTTAGTTATGTCTCAAATGTTTTCATAATTTAAAATTGAATTACAATAATAAGCATAAGATATAACAATTTAAATAAACTCTACATTTCTTTAAGAAATCTATTTTTCGCTCTTTTTTCTCCTCAGTCATCAACCCTTAACGACCCTTAACTACCCTTAACGCCCAAACACCGATGCCATCAAAAAGTCAAACAAATTCAATGAAAACTTTTCTAATTTATCCATAAATGTGTTTAACATTGAATTTATCGATTGTTTAAATAATAGAGAAAAATAAACTCAATTCTCAAGAATAACAACAATTAGTTTAGACTATAATATCGTTTCAAAAGCAAATACAATATAAAAAACGATATTCTTTAGTATTGGAGGTAATAATAAGTCTTCTATAAATAGTGGTTAAGGAGGAGAACAACTGAGTCTCTAATCGTTTATTTACATAAAATATATATAATTTGAATCTGTTTTTAGCGAAAAAGTCAGTGTTTTGTTAACAAAGACAGAAGTGAAGACACATTGGGTATAGAGTTGTTAGTCGTCGAGGGGTTGACTCAAGAAATTGATATCAATTTTATTACGAGTCTTGTGTTGTCGTCAGCACTACAACCAATTAATTTGATTAGGAATAGGAGAGACGAGAGACTCAGCGCTCAGACATTCATATAATACAAGTGCCGGCTATTGCTTATAGCCATAGCCATAGCCAACACCAATAGAGTAATATTGGTCTGAATTTGTACTGAATTTGTTGTGACAATCGATTGTTGTGTTCGCCCAGAAGTTGCTGTTTATCCAAAACAATCGCACGACAGACCTATCAGGCCATCAATTAAACACATTTTCTCTCCTTTTGTTTGTTTTGTGTTTAATATAATTAGATTTCTCTGAAATAGACTTTTAAAACACTGTTAAGAGATTATGAAAACGCCTTTTCATTCAGTTTTGAATAATGTTTTTTTTTGTGTGTAAATGAATGAAAACTCAAGTCTTATGTATTAATAATTTTTTGCGTAAAATTTACTATAAATAAAATTTCATTCAGTGTTTTGTTTGAGAAGAACTCAACCTATTTGTCAGAATTTTTTGCAATGTTTTGTCAACACTAATAGTCTTATGTAAAAACAGAAGTTTTATTTCAGACCTATTTTAAAAAAGTGTCGAAATATTAAATGTTTTTCATTTGAATGGTTTTTATTGTGAATAATAACTTATTCACAAATATATATAAATTTTAATTTATTTGATAGTAATGTGACACAAAATGGACTTCAGATGAAATAAGGATCAAATTCTTACTTGAATTTCAATAATTTATTTGCATTTTATACAAATAACTGTTTCCTAACATAAAAATCTTTTGCAAATAAATGTAAATCAAATATTTTGTACAACTTTTCATCATTTCTTCATTCAAATGGGATTCAAATAAAGCTTAAAAAATACATTAATAAAAAATGTTTTCAATTTTATTTCTGTACTATAATTACAATCAAACAAATTGGAAAGCAATGAAAAACTGCAAAAAATGTTATTTTATGAGATTTTAATGTTATTTATCATTAATTTATTAATGAAAAAGTGATGAAAAATACAACCATTTGTAAGCCATTAGTGAACAGATGTGTCGTTCATTCAGTCATAATATGTGTATTTATATGTATGACATCTCATCGCCTATAATGAAAACGAGTCATCATTTTGAGTCTTTCTATACTTTTTTGTCGTCTGCTCTACGACACCATCACAAGTATAATGCCTTTGGATCTCATTCAGACGACTGTCCATTCGGTTACATTACTAATGCCCAACATGTAGGTGCACTTCATGTCAATGCAGTCGTTGTCTCTCTCTATGACATTCATAAAAATATTATTACTTATGAACTCTCTCTCTCTCTCTCTCTCTCTCTCTCTCTCTCTCTCTCTCTCTCTCTCTCGACTTCACGCTAATATAGAGAGCGCCTACAGTTTGGTGACCCCCAAAATCAATATATGAATGGATGATTTGATGCTAACGAGAGTCTGACACAAGAATTGATTAAAACAAACGGTTGAACAAAAAGTGCAGTAATTTATGGTATTATAAAATTCCTTTGATTTCGATCATTGAATACATGACTGACATTGAAATCAGATGTAATTATTGATCAATTTATTTATATGTATTCATTCCTACACTGATTCCGGTGCTAACTATAAGCCCCGTATGTCTTACATTTGGGATCCATTATTCTAATGAAAAGTTAATTCAGTTTATTTGGCCTTAGATTTGATTGACTTATTTTTTTGTGTGTATGTGAGACACACAGTGGAAAGTAAGATCTCGTGTCATACATACAAGTGCTGGTTGTATGCGAATGTCACTAAAGTCTTAAGAAAGTTCAACAAAACCTTTTCGCTATTATTGTTGACATTCTTTATTAGAAAATAAGTTTTTCATATTAGAGACCAGTGTTTGTGTTTGTCTATGAATTACATTTCTATCGACTCTATCATTGATTTGCAATTCTTGTGCACAAAGTCTATGACAATAGAAATAAAACATACGGTCTATGAAAGGGTGGATATTTTGAATGGAAAGCTGTGTTCAGACTTTGAATGCGAATATTAAATTAGGGCCAACTGTGAAGGAATGGCATCAAAAACGCAATTGTATTCAATAATAACTCTCATTCTTTTACACAGAATATATTCTTCAAAAAACCCTACATTACCGCAACTCAGCTCAACCTTCACTGGTATTGAGTTCCAGTGCACAGGCGGTTGGTTACAGTGCAGTGCCATAACTAGGAATAAGTTTATACATAGAGTAAAGTCAGTTAAGTCACAGTTTGAGAGTTTGAGTTATCCCTAATCGTGATCAGACTCTCAGTGCAATCATTTGCAACACTCTATGGATGTGTGGCTTTAATACCACTCCAATGCTATGAACTTTATATCAATACATAAATTAAATAAATAAAAGTCATAATAAAATAACGTTATTCTTAATGTGCACTCAATTCATGACAATTAATATTCTGTTTGAAAAAAATATATTCAAAATGTTTGTGATTATATCTATTGGAATGAAAGTGAAATAAATGTTTATTTTGTCCACAAAAAGCATTATTACATCAATCATGTAATCAAAAAGAGACAACATTTTCAAATCATATTTGTTTGTAATTATTTAATGAATGCATTATTCAATAAAAATACACATAATTAGAAATTCTTAATAAAGTAGAACAGGCTATCATTAAATAGGCGCTCAGCACATGCGCCCCGGACTACCGGCGCTCATAGGGCATTGAAGTCTAAGCGAACCGTAGCTAAAAGAGATGGAGTGCCAGAAGTTAACTCTACAGCACATATACCCAACACATACACATTGTATCGCAGCTCAGTTTGAAGTTTGATTTGTGTGCAAAACCATTATATTCTCTACACTTCAGAGAATATATAACATTCAAACTGAACACAAAGTTTTTTATTCTCGTCTATGAATGAGAAAAATAATGTTCTTTTCATTGAATTGTATTTAAAAATGTTTACATCTTTTGTTTAATAATGAATTGTGTGATCGAAAAACAAATGCACAAAACATTGTTTCGCTGTTGACTCGAAACTCGTGGACACTATTATCATATGGTAATTGTTTTACAATCAAAAGTAGTTGATATTCTTTACTCGTATTCTTGTGGAGAATATATTGCTATATCATTTGACTCTCAGTTCTTTCGAAGCGATGGCTATAAAGCAAACATTACATTAAGTGAGAGAAGAATATCGTTATTATTATTATAAATTCAAATGTAATACACATTTGGCATATGTTTTGGACCAAATTCTTCGGTCAACCCTTTCATTACTTAACCAATTAATTGCTTACCAATTTATATGTCACTCTCATCTCAATGGGTTTGTATTGAATTTTTCATTCGTTTGTTATTATAAAACAAAATTAAATACTTATTCAATGTTTGAATTCATTGAAACTTATTTCACATTTGAGTGGATATAAGAAAAACAAATTTCAATATATTTGTATAAAATGTTTTGCGTTATTAATGGCTCTAAAAAATAAAGGGAAACTTTTGAGTATAAATACACAAACAAAAAATCTATTTATTTATTGAAATTGAAATTTAGTGTAGATTTGAATTTTTTTGTTTGTCTTTTCGATTCCCAAAATAACAGAAGAATGAAAACCAATGAATAAATGGAGAAAAAGAGGAATAGTTTAGAAATGAAATGATTCGGAAAACTTGTCTCTGAATAGCGATTCCGTTTTGATTACTTCAAGAATAACTCCTCCGATAAGAACAGGAATCACACGATGTATATAACAGTATATGATATCAGACTATAATATATGAGCGTATATTCAAAGGGGATATTTTGGGACATAATATAAATTTTGACCAAAAAAAATCATTTTTATTGTCGACAAAAAAAGTAGTGAAAACTTATGTTTTCCTTCAACTCATTTGTTACACGAAATCATGAAATCATTTATTGGTTTAGAAAAATATTTGTCGATTTTTTTTCTCTCTTTTCTCTAACTTTCCTCTAATTCTCGCCTCTTTTCGCACTGGTATTCAATGTATAAATCATGTTTTGCACGCATTTTGCGGTTGCATTCCTTTCCCAATTCCTTCTTCTGCTCCTATTCTTCTTCATCTTCTACTTGTTTCTGATTCAGATCTGATCCCTTATATTCCTTACGTCTCAGTGCTCTCTATCACAACCCATCACATATTAGCCCCATTTCTTTGGGCGCAAAGAGCTGGTCGTCATACATGTATCACATCCCTTATAGTCCTTTCCATTTCAACAATATTAAGTCCATTTATCGCTCCTATCGTTGTCTCATAATTGATAAAAACGACTTTTTATATGAATTTTTTGTTTTATATATATTTATATTTTGAAAGAAATGTTCATTTTATTCAAATATATTTTTATTGCTTTGGGTCTAACCCTTCAGGGCTTCAATGCTTTAAATAATATAATAAAAATTCAATAAAATCATTAAAAAATATTTTTTATTGCAATCCATTCACAACACAAGTAAAGCATTTATTTTTACAACTCTTTTAATGGCATTCAAAATACATAAAAAGAGTTTCAAACTTAATATCTATTATTGTATTGAATAATTTATTACTGAAAATGTATTTTAATTAAACATAATTAATAGCAAAATATTTTTATTCGTATTTCAATGCAAAAACTAATTATCAAATAAAGAGTAAAATAAATGAAATATAATTTTCAAAAATGATATGATTTTTGAATAATTGCTCAAAACGTTGACTCGAGTGAAGAATATATGAAAAGATTAGTGAAAACAATACCTTTGAAACAAAAAATGATTGCAAAGACACGCAATAATGGCTCAAAAATAACATTTGACGCGATTATCAATTTTGATGACTCCCTGAAGACATAATCATAAAGAAATAACTTTTTTTTCTCCCTTTCTGTGAATGAATGCTAACATAAAATAATAAATTTATGAGAATTTATATAAAATATAAATTTATATAATTTTTAGACAAAATTATTTTCATAACAAAACTTCAATTTTATCTCAAACAAAGCCTCAAATCGTTTACGAAATTGTTTTTCATTGTATTATTGAATTTGAGCTAAACTTTTGTTACGTTTCCTATGGCAGCGATGGTAGACTGGTCTCAATCGACATCCCATTCCCAACAGTCACAGCCGACCCAATCGGCCACGAATTCGGAACAGACGTCAAAAGCTTACTTAGAGAATAGCGTTCACCACTTTTTGCTGAACATTAACAACAATACCGGTGCTGAACAGCAGTCAAAGACTAACAAGAATGCGGCCAAGGATTTCATTGTGAGGTAAAGAATCAATTTTATTACCCATACCTTTATTGTGTTTCTCCTGAAGAGTGTATAGGAATTTGATTCAAAACTTTTCGTATTATTATATGAAAACTTATATACTTTTAGTCAACACTAATATTATTGAGTATTTTTTTGCTTCGTTTTTGTTCCCAAACGATAACAATATATAATATAAGAAAAGAATTTTTTATCAAACAATTTGAGTCAAAGAAAAGCATTACTTAATAATAATGTAATAAAAATAATTTTTTGCTTCAAAACACCCTTTAAATAACTGTTGCATAAAATAGCGAATAAACATAAGGTATTTTACACAATATTATTCGTTTTGTGTCTTATTTATCATATCATATATGATATGAATTTTTTTTTGCAAACATTTTATATTTTACTTTAAATAGAGAAAAATTACTATTTTTTCAATACATAAGTCTTATTAATAGCAAAATCTTTCTCCAGTCATAGGAAAATTTATCGCACCTTAGCTTACATTTTGAAACATCAAATTCTTGTAGAGAACATAAGGCAATACAGCACTTATATACCTACCAGTGCTGCGGATCTAATGTCTTTTAGTACTTTCTTAAGTTACCAAAAAATGTTGTGAAAAAATTGTAAATTCTATGCATTTGTATTGCATTTGAAGTTATTTTTATATAAAATATGATACCTTTTGAGTGAGGGCTCAGGGAGACTGAGAGAGACTGTGTGAGAATGTAAGAGAGAGAGAGAGAGAGAGAGAGAGAGAGAGAAAGAGAGAGAGAGAGAGAGAGAGAGAGAGAGAGAGAGAGAGAGAGAGAGAGAGAGAGAGAGACATAACTGGTATAAAATTAGTTTCAAAAATAGGTGTTCTTTTAGGAATCAAGTGCTCATAAATTACTAGATTTGAAGCTTAATATCAGACTTGAGTTTATATAATGAGCTCAAAAAAAGTTTTTTTTACATTAGATTTAATTTTCATTATTATTGATGACTAAAAATAACATTAAAATGTGTTTTTCGTTGAATTCAAAGCAAAAAACGTTAAAATAATTTATAACTTTTAAACACAATCAACAAAAAAATAAAAGTTTTATTTACTATATTTTAAACAGAAATATATTCGTCATTAAATTGAATATATTTTTAAATTTAAATTATTATTACTTTGGAAACAAATTAAACATTAACTCAATATTATATAAACTTAGGAAACATAACAACAAAAATATATATAATATAAACAAAATGTGATACAAATAATAGAGATATAAACTAAAGATGTATAAAAAACTGGAGGAATGGAGGAAACAGTGGGTGAAATGGAAAGGGAGGAAAAGAGGAGAAAACTATTCAAAGTTAGCATTTCATCCATCAAAAAACGAGTCATATTTAAAGTTTATTATTATATATGCCATTAGTTTAAGGCAAAAATATTTTAGAGCAAATGATAAAGTTTTACTCATTTTCTTTATTTTATAAAAATATATACATTTAGTAAAAGTTAACTTAAATTTATATTATTATTATATTCTTATTATATGTTCTGTTTCCACATATTTATGAAAAACTGATTTCGAGTTACATAAAAGAAACACACATTTCGTAAATGTTTTTTTGTTGATAATATTTGTGGAAAATATATCTAAAGAATAAAAAATATTATATATTATATGATTAGTCTATTAGGAGAACTACTGTAGAAACTACTGAAGTAACTACTGTTTGCATATTATATTTAGCATTTATTTTGAGTCAAAACTTTTATATAATATTTTTCAATCATATCCGACACAAAAAATCCCATTTAAGTAATTCAAAACCATTTGTGAAATTAATCGCTTCGAAAGACTTTTGGCAAAACTTTTTATAAATTAAATATTATTTAATGTTTGCCACGATTTTTGTCGAAAATACTATATCAATATTACGGTGCTATAAATTGGCCCAGGGGTCTAATAATTGCACTGAAAGACTAGACTCTTTTAATGAGATCTCAGTCCTCTTTAATATCACATTATTAGACAATTCCCTAAAACAGTGACACAAATAAGTAATGATTTCTTCACTTTCTTATGATTTGTCTTTGGTTTTGATTCATAAGGATTGTTAAAGACTTAGCTTTTGGTGGAAAAAAGTTCCCAAAAAAAATTATTAAAGATAGTATGTAAGCGCCGGCACATACGACTGATCCGAGCACACGAACCGATGCTGTGAGTCGTGCATCCGAGACATACCATACCATTTCCGATGTGTTGCATACATCTCACCGTTATTTCTCTTCAACTCTTACTCTTCGCGTCTTTAATATGTTCTTAAGGCGTGCGACAGATGTTTTCATCTGGTGCTCGCACTGGCAGTAGCACTGGCATCATCATCATCAATAGTGATGGCATTCAACTCTTGCTCTCTCTCTCTCTCTCTCTCTCT
>JAQIXR010000569.1:0-24047 GCA_034700825.1 Quadroppia sp. Gr-Ori-00064 | reverse complement strand
GAGAGAGAGAGAGAGGGAGAGAGAGAGAGAGAGTGAGAGGGAGAGAGAGAGAGAGAGAGATTCTTTCTTTGAAATAGTGTCTATATTTGAATATATATTCAAATGTATTGTAAGTCTTGAAAAAATTGGTTTTCACTTAAGCTTCAAATTCTTACTGAATATGAAAATAATGTCTCAAAATATAAGTTTAAGTTCACATTATTTTAATGCATCGCTGAATACCATCTTTAACAATACTATCACAAATTTTCCTCTTTTTTACTCACATATAAAAACAAAAATTATTTTTCAATTGATATTTAAAAATTAAAATATAGTTTTCATTGAAAAGAATTAGTTTTAATTTTCGTTTATATAATGAAAAATACAGTATTTCGATAAAAATTCTCCAAAGCATTCATTTATTTTGTTATGCATTGGAATGAATACAATTATATTGTTTGTTAACTTCATTGCCATTGCTATCAAAACAATATTTTAGAGAAATAAATGTAAAACTTAACTCCTTTTCGCTATTTAGCCTTCGGTTGAAATCAATGAGAGAATAAACGACAATAAATTCATACTTAGATATGATTTCTAATATTAATCTATTCTGTATTATTAATAGCACTGGTCTTCACATGTGTTACTATGTATTCAAATGTGATTATAAAATAAATTCTGTTTTAACGCCAAATGCGTTGACGAAAAACAATATATAAAATGACATTTAATATGATTTAAATTCATTATTAAAAGTATTTTTTGTAATTATTTTTCTCTAACTTTATAATTGAAATTTTTTTATGAAATCTTTATATAATTACGACATTTAACTCAATTCACAGATTTCATAGTTTTTAGAATAATTTTAATAATTCAAAATATTTATTAAATCTATAATTAATTCCAAATTATTTGAAAAATAATTAAATTAACTTAAAATTGATTTTTAAGAAAATGAATAAATCATTAAAACAACGAAAACATTAGATAAAAAAACTATAATTAAAATAACATTTTTAAAATTATGAAAAAATTCTCTGTATTTCAAAATTAAATTACAATTAATTAACATATATTTCAAAAATCTAAAAACATATTATTCTTTAGATTTGAATTCTTTAATGATTTCAATTATAATAACGATATTATTGTTAAATATTTGTTAATGTTTTGAAATTTATGAGAAGTTATGAAGTTTTGAAAAGTTATCCCAAAAGAGAAATCATTTATCTTTGATATATTTTTTGTATTTTATATTATCTTTTAATATATTCAATAATAAGAATATTCTGTTTGTGTTGATTTTGTTCAACAATAAGAATATTCTGTTTGCGTTGATTTTGTCCATATTTTCCTATTATTAATATTAATATTTGAATATAAATTAAACCTAATTTTCAAAGTTGTCTAATAAATTGTTCTTGTTCACTTCACAGTTTGCACAGCTGTTTTCCTATGCCTGGGAATGGGGAGAGTTTGGGTGCAAACTCGTTCACTACATGCAAAACGTCAGCTCTATTTGCTCTGTATTTACACTGACTATAATGAGTATTGAAAGGTATGTTTGACTCGAGTCAAAAAACACTTTTTATTCATATATAAAATAAATATCATATAATATAAACTTTTTATCGAATAGCTGTTACATAATTTTACAAAACAAAAGATTTGAATAATTAATAAATTTGTAATAAAACAAAAGTAAGAAATATTTTTAGACGCTATGAATGGGAAATAAATGTTTATTTTTGCTATTCCTATGACTTGAAATATTTTCATCCATTCTTGACCTGAAGGCAAAGTTTGTATTTCAACGTCTATTTTTATGACAGAATTATTTTTTATTAAAAATATCTAATTTATTAAAATATCATTTTTATAAAAATAGTTTTAAAATATTGAATTTTTGTGAATATATTACTTCCGCAAAACTATACGATATTTCATATCATTATAATAGACAATAATTTTCTATATATTTATAGTATTGAAAACAATTTTTGATTTCTTATCCAATAATTTATAATAAATTCAAAATTTAAACAAATTTATAAATTAATTAAAAAACAAAATTTATTAACTTTTTGGAAACGTTTTGATTTTAATTAATTATAAATGATTTTTATTAACATTAAATATAATGTTATATTGAAATATAAATGACATGTCTTTAGAAATATATAACAAGTATGTAATGTATATGATCTGAGACTTGCATTCCTTGCATAGAGACAATTGAAGACATTCTTCGAATGCTTGTTCCAGTTATCGGTTTCAACGATTGTTTTTATATTTGAATTCTTATTGCACTTCAAATATATGAAAAATTTTAGTTATTTTCTGATATACACTCAAACATCGATTTTACCAAACATTCATTTGAGAGTATTTACTGTATTATGCAATCCTATGTATAGTCACTGTTCAACATAACCCATTGATTGACCATGCACCATTGGCACCCATGAGATGATTATATCGAGCTTAGAGTGTATCAAATAAACAGAACATTTTTTGAAAAATTTCATGAATTACAACAAAAGTTTCGAAACAATTGATTTAATCAAAAACTATTCAATAAATTTGAATTTTACAGAATTTATTCTTATTTATAGCACAGGGATTGCATTTGACAGCGCTTGCAATCAAAGGTCAAACAATTTTCACATAAAAATCAAATTGAATTTCTCTAATAAAATGTTCAAAAACTATAGATTTTTTTAGAATTATTGCAAACATTTCTTTCTATTTATTTTATAATACAATTAATTGCATTAAATGTTTAGAAATTCTCTAAAGAGTAAACAAATTGTATTAAATAAAAAACTTTCGCTTCAGACAAACATCACATCAAATGAACAATAAATAAATAGTAAATTTATTACTTATACTAACTTTTTATTAACTATTTTCTAAACCTAACAAATATTTTGTGTGTTTTATGACATTTCTAATATCAATGCTTAAAAAATTGTTGTACAGTTATGCCCCTTGAATGGTCTAAAGCACAGGGATGTGATTTGGTTTATACACTGCATAGAATTATATGAAATTATTGAATAATTTTGAAATTGAAATCAATTATATCTTATGTTAATATGCCTTTTGGACAGGTATTACGCGATTATACATCCGGTGAAATGCAGGACAACATTCAATATGAATTACATGAAGAAGATTATTATAGTTATTTGGATCGCGTCTATATTACTGGCGGCACCTGTTCTGTACATTCAGGTGAGCCTACCATTGAGTGCTCATTGCATTTGATTGACGTTTGCATTGATTTCGTTATCGAAATTGCATTCAAATATATAATAAATTCTCATTGACTTTAATACCACTGTTAGGTACACATCGAAGTCGGAGTCAGATTCAAAGCCTACTGGTGTGTACGAGACTGGGCTCAGACATTCTGGTGGCCATTCTATGAATGTTATATGATCTGGCTCATTCTCATACTCCCATCACTGGTAATGGCCTATACATACACTTGCATTTGCCATCAGCTCTGGATTGTTGTTCGCCAAAGGGCTGGTATGGTTTGCGGACGCGACTCATAGTAAGTGAAACACAAAAAATTAATCATTTTTTCCATCAATTCATTGACAAAACTTCATATATAATAACGAAATCAAAAATAATAATCAATAATAAAGACAGAAATAACTCAAAGTTCAATAAAGTTCTGGATTTTTGAACCAATTATTATACAAAATTTTTTTCATTCTTTGAATTGAATTATTTTTAAGATATTATTCCGAAAAAAAAGATATAGTTATAAAAAAAACAATAAAGCGATTGTTATTCTTTAGATTCTCTATTCACTCACTTTTCATGTGAAACAAAGAGTCAATTATTTTCAGAGATATTCAGACAATGAGAAAGTCTTTACTCTTTTCACTCTATTTATTATGTGAGGAGAAAAAACACATCCCTTTCCACCGCTTCAATGACTTTAATTGATTAGATTTTTGTTGAGTTTATATACAAAACAATTGATTCAATCATAACAAACAATGTTTAAATAGTTTTTCAATTTGTTGTCATTTGAATGAGTTTTACTTTTGTTGAGTCAATCAATGCTTACATTGCATTAAATTACAAATTCTTAAAGAGTTTGTATTTCATGTGATTTTGAATTCAATTTTAAATTATATGATGTATAAAAATGGTGTCAAAAAGGTTTACCCCCTTAAGAGTTCTGATAACAGCCTATTTTAAAGCGACTTTTCTTTAAATCTTTCGTAAGAAATATGAAAAGGAAATTTGATTCACTTTATGTCACAAATGATTTTCTCGTCTATTCTGAGACACTTTGCTTTAAAAAGAAAAAAAATGATAAAATATAAAATAACATTTAATTTAATTTTTTCAAAGAATTTCTACTAAATATAATATTTTTAATACAGAAAATATAAGAATATTTGACACAGAATATGGAATATTAAAAAATAAATGAATGCAAAAAATCTTCCTTAAATTATGTGCTCTTTGTTAATAGTGAACTTATTTCGCATTCATTCAAAATCAATATTTATATATAAGTTATATAAATATAAAAATGAATTATAAGAATATTAAATATTTATTTCAATACAGAGTTTCAAAAAGTTTATTGCATTTATTGAACAAAACGAAAGCCAGAAATAGTCAGAAATATTGTGAAAAACTTTAGATCATATTTAGTGAAGTATTAATAACTGAAAGAATTCAAAAAATATTGTTTTTGTTGCAGAAAAATGTATAAAAAGATGAATTCGTTTTTGTGTAAATAAGACTTCAAATCATATATTAAACAATTTTTTTATTGATTGCTTTTTTCAATCATCACATCATTTATTAGTAAATTATTTTGAAAATCATTTAAAAATAAAACTTTTTAATTGATTATAATATGGTTTTGATTGAACAGCGCTGGAAATGGAGGCACAGAATTGAAAGAAATGAATTACAGACCAAAAAATAGTGAACAACAAATGAATGGTCAAAGCAGTGAACGACCTCTTCAGCAGATATACCACAACAAGTCAGACGAAGACAGCAATACTGTGAGACAGGTGAATATTGTTAAGGTTCTTATCATCTCTTTCTTTGTATAACACTTCCAACACTTTCACCAAACAATTGGTGCAAACATTAGAAGAAAGGCATAAATGAGAGGATATTTTACTCTCAACTAATCATTGTTTGACAGGTCATCAAAATGTTGGTCGCAGTTGTGGTTCTGTTCATCATATGTTGGTCACCGATTCTGGTCGTCAATGTCTTGACATCTTTTGGTGTATTGAATCCATTAAACTATGGCTATTTGAAGCCACTCCGCACTGGTATTCAGTCTTTCATTTTGCAATTATATAACAAAATAGAAATCTTTTATCAATTTAACAATGAATCCAATAATTGTAAAATAGTGTGAATCACATTAAATACAGTCAGAGTGATCAAGAACATAAGTTATGTTAGAATATGATCAATTTTTTGTAGTACCCCTTGGATTCTATACCCAAAAATCTCCCCTTCCAGAAGTTAAAGAGAAAGTGACTTTAAGTATAATATATATGAATATCTCGTTTATCGAAATTCAGACGAAAAGAGAATTTAAAGTTTTTAGACTAAAATGTTTTAAGTGTTTTTAAGGGTAGAAAACAGTAAATATTATAACAGATATTCCCAATAGATTTAATGAAAACTAATCACATTTGAAATGCATTTCTCTATGGCTTGAATTAGCGGCACATCTCTTATCGTATGTCAACTCATGCATAAATCCAGTCGTTTATGGCTTTATGTCGAAGAACTTCAGAGCTTCTTTCAAGACTGCTCTGAGCAAGTGTCTCAACTGTAAAGGTAATGGACAGTCAGGTACTAATAGAAGCTATACCTCAACGTATCGCATCAATAGCACGACCGGCACCAGAGCTACAAGTCTTTGGACTCACCAAAGATGAACAACAACTCACTAAACAACTCAAGTCATACACAAAGTCATACATGAGATGAAATGATTGACGAATAGCTCTCTTAAGACTCAATAGACCTCAACACCAGTATTACAATTACAATACTTTTACAAAACAAGACATGAGTTGTCAAACCAATCGATTCTGAGTCAAATCTAATCAAATCAAACGTAAAAAATATATTCGTTTTTATGTATCAATTATTCATACATTTATAAGTGATGTCCATTTGATTGATTGATTGGCTGTCAATACCCCTTAACCCCTTTTCAACCACTACTTCATATATAAGAATGATTTTCATCCAAACCTTTGTTCTCATAATGAAAACCATTCAATACTCACACAATATATCCATAACTCAAAACCTATTCAAACAAACCCATTGAACGTCTTATCCGTCAAATTGTTATACGATTTCTCTCTAAGACATCCTTTTGTGTAAATAAGAAATATTTTTAAATATTGTCTTCTCTTCTGTTGTCAATACAATGGCATTTATTATACAAATGTAGTCAACATAAAAGTATAGAATCTCTGACATTGTCTTCAAATATAATGTTTTCTCAAATTGTTTTTATTCTTAATAAATGTTTTTATTTAATATTCGTCTAATTTTGTGGTCTTATAATCAATATTGAATTCTTATGAATAACTGTCACAACAATGAGATTCATATTTATATAAAACATATATTTTGTTCATTTATTGAATAGTTTTACAAATATATATTGAGTTGAATTTTGATGTCATTTCTAATGATCTCAATTTTAATGTTAATTATTATCAAATATATTATCAAATGTTTCAAATATTTTTATGTGAAACTCAACTCATATTCTTATCACTAAATTCACATAAATATACAAATAATGAATTTTAAGACAACTCTAAGGAATGGTTTGATTGAAAGTTATAAAAATGTTATTTAATTTTAATTGAAATCAATTATAAAACTAATCAACAATTGAATGAATTCTTGAAAAGTGTATTTCATATATTATTTCAATAAATTTTAAAATCTTTGTCGAAAACAATGGTTTGAAAGTCATTTAAATTCACATAATATCCAAAACAATCATTACATTAAATGTCATTCAATTTGATCAATAAATCGTTTTTGTATTGAATTTCTGTAAAATTTCAATATATTTTCTGCGCTTTCTTTGCATGAAATCATTATTTGCTTCAATTGTCCAAAACTAACACTTCCTGACACTTGAGTGGAAACCACTTTGCATTGAGTGCTCTCAAAGACCACTGTAATGACGGCAATCGCACCGTCCGTTTCGTCGTCGGTCGCGTTCACAATCATCTCACCCCTGGAGGTAATCACTGCCGAAACGGCTGCCAACAGGTATTTCAGGGGGAATCCAGAGTCGAGTAAAGCAAAACAGACACTGTTTAGACAACTGGCCAAATATGAGCCACTGTTTTGGACCTCTTGTAAGACAATAGTGACGGCTGTCCGCGGATGTAATCGTCGGTGCATTACATATGAGATAATGGTTTCAATGAATCTTTCGATGAGTTTTGTTTCGCTGTTTTCTGTGAAGAAAATCAGTTAGAAATCAATTTCATAGACATCTGTAAGACCTCTGTTGTGGTCACGAATGAGTCGTCGATAGTTGACGACAACAGTGGTATGAATGGGATCTTCTTTAGTGATGTGCACTTCCGTTGGCCCGAAGACCGACGTCTGGACCACAGTATTGCCGAACGAATACAGAGCCGAACCATCGCTTCGGCTTAGGTTCGACAACAACACCGATTGGATCCGTTCTCTCACTAACATATCGTCTCTCAAATCAATTCAATGAACAAATTGTGGTTTTATTTACAAATCAAAACCATTGAAAAAATGCTTTTCAAACACAATGTGCTTTCAAACCATTGGCTGTCATCTAATGCCTGAACAAAACACTAAACTTTATTGACATTATTGTCAAAATACAACGAATTCATTGAAAGACTAGTCTTTGTTAAGGCTATGAAACGTTTGAAGCAATGATTTAAATAAAAGTTTTTATTATAATTAATAAAAATAAAATAAAATTTAATAATTGTTTCAATGAATTGAAAACAATTTGTTTGTAAATGAGAGTCAAATGAGAAATGAAAAGCATTTGTGAACGTAATTTACGTCAAAACATATGTAAACAAATAATCAATTTTTGTAACATTTGTTGAACTTTACACAAAATAGTTATTCAAGCGATTAGTGAATGGTTTTAATTATATAATTGTTATTACATTTCATTCAATTGATAGCCATTTATGGACTCGTCATACGATGTGGTCCTCAATGAGGAGGTCCTCAACAGTCTTAGTGACCAAAAGAAGCCGATATTTATCTTTGAATGGCTTCGGTTTGTCGAGAGATCACTTCTTAGCGCACAAAAGGTTAACCATTTGTTTGACCTCTTTTTGTATCTCATTATCAATTGATTCCAAACCACAGAATGAGATAAAATCATATCAGAAGAAACTGATGGACCAATTGATTGCTCAAATCCATGTCCCTTCGGGTCCGCCGACAAGACGTCTCATCGCCAGATGTCTGTCCACACTCTTCTCCGTCGGCGACACATTCCTCTTGTTTGAGGCCATCAATAAGTGTAATGACATTCTTAAGAGTAAAGACGATTCCGTTTCCTATCAACCAATCAAACTGTAAGACATTCACACATTCATTGGTTGCCAACCAATCACTTTTGACCACTTTTTCTATGCCTTAACCATTAAATTATTCTTCATATACCACCAGAGCTGCGATCACTTGCTTGGGAACAATGTATGAGAAGTTGGGACGAATGATGGGTCGGTCATACGAAGAGACAGTGATTTTGTTGATCAAATCCATCAAAAACGCTGAGGTATTCAATCGTGACTTGAATTATGAATAACTTATTATTTGTTGACTTCAGTCACAAACCCGTTATGAACTGTACTCGACATTAGAGAAGATAATGTCAGGAATGGGAAATGCGGCCAATTCTGTGCACAGGGATGTCTACAAGTCGGTCAAACACGGGATGACCGACAGAGCGATGTATGTGAGGAGTAGTGCAGCGAAATGTCTGCACAAAATGCTCACTTCCGCCCCTTTTCTATACACCACTGAATTAGAAAATGTATTTTCCATTTGCTTCCGAGCACTGGAAGGCTCTAACTATGAGGTGCGGTGTTCTGTGGCACAAGTATTGGGCACTTTAGTGGCACAAACACAACAGCCGAACCAACTGTCCCAACCGTCAGCCAAAACACGTGTCGTTTCATTAGATGAAGCTTTAAATCTGTTGGCCTCAGGGTTTCTAAGGGGAGGAATCGGTTTCTTGAAAAGTGGGGGCGAAATGATTAAAGGAGTGACTGTTAGTCGTGAGACTCGGGTGGGCGTCACTCATGCATATGTTGTCGTTGTTGAAGTGTTGGGCAGTGTATGGCTCGAGAGGAATATGTCTACCTTTTTGATGCATTTATTGGATCTGTTGGCGAACCCGAAGGCAATCACTTCCCATATGGACGCCGTCTATAGTCGAAGGTGTATATCGTTTGTGTTGAGGTCAGTCCTCGGGCGCCAACTGAGCGAAAAGGCACAGTTGCAGGCGATCAAAGAGTTGGTTCATATCCTTAACCGACATTTGAATGCAAATCCAAATACCAATGAATCGAATGCCAACAAAACTAATGGCACTTCCAATGGTAGCACCGGTAGTACTAAAGAAACCACTCAAACGGATATTCAACTGATTCAACACCTTTTGGTTTGTGCTCTCCTTGAGATGGGATGTCTTTTTGAGAGTTTAGGGACAAGTAGTATAACTGTAGTGAATGACCCACACATAGGGCTCATCGATACGATTGCATCCATTGTTGTCCACCCGTCCAGTTGTGCCCGACTGTCGGCCAGTTGGTGTTTAAGGTGTATAGCAGTGGCTGTTCCCTCACAACTGACTCCACTCATCGAAAGATCGCTCGAAAGACTCGAGACATTGAAGTCAAATCCAGAGACAATAAATGGCTATTCATGTGCTCTGTCGGCACTGTTAGGATCTGTATGTCAGACAACTTTAGGCATTCCTCATAATAAAGGAAAACTTATCTTTAATATCGCCGAAGACTTACTGCGAAGTGCGTCACAGAATAGCCGTCTCTCTCTTCAGCGGACACAAGCGGGTTGGCTATTGATCGGTGCGGTTATGACTTTAGGCCCTCCTATAGTGAAAGGACTTTTACCGCGAATGCTATTGTTGTGGAAGAACTCATTTCCGCGCTCTTCCAAAGAGTTGGAGTCAGAGAAGGCACGGGGAGATGCATTCACGTGGCAAATCACACTCGAGAATAGAGCCGGTGCTCTGTCTGCGATGACCAGCTTTTTGACACATTGCCAAAAGTTGGCCACAGATGAGGTCAAGCGTCGATTATTGGGTCCGATTGAGTCGGGGCTGACAATGTTGGCCGCATTGAGTCCTGTATTCAAGAGTTATGGAACTCCAGTTAAGGCCAGTTCGGCTATGGTTAGGCTCAGACTCTATGAGACACTACTTTTTCTTCCGCCCCAATCGTATGACAACTGTTACACAAATTTGTTACGACTTTTGGTCTCTGAGTTCACTCTCACCGAAAACGCCACCAATACTACCAGTTCTCTATTGAGGACTTTCTGCCATTCAGACGACGATACAATCCTTGGCTCATGGCTTCAGATGACTGACCACAAGGCCATCGAAGATCAGGTTTGGACTCATTTTAATTACTTTATAAATATATATAAAATTGAAATAACTTTTCACTCAATCAATGCCTCAAAAGACGGAACCGAATCGAAGACTTGAGAAAGAGTTTGTGAGTCTCTGTCTTTATGTCTTGTTTTCGACCAAAATTCAAACCATTTTTCGTTTAAAGAAGTTTTCAATTATTAATAATTTTATCATTTGTTTCCTATTAGTTGCAGCCGAACAGCACCTCAGGGTCTGGTGCTATAGAACATGACTCGACACATATCTACAAATCACTGCCTAACGATTGTATAACTCCCGGACCCTATCCTTTAGGGGTTGCCGTTATAGACAAGTCTGCGCTCGTATTTTCGGGTATATTTCCATTTGTGGCGAACAAACATCGCATCCAAATGTTGAATCACTTCCAAGAATGCATTAAACACGCGAAGGCCGGACGTCAAGAGGCCGTACAGATCAATATATTGACTGCTATTTTGGGTTCTCTTAGAGTATGACAAAAATGAGATGTTTTTGAAAATTGTCTGAACTTTTGATTGCATTCGATGTCAGGTTTTGGCCGAAAATAAGATGCCTTTGGGAACAGATGAGGTCAAGAAACTTGTGGTTAATCTGATCCTCAATACTATGAGTCACTCGAATCCTCTGATAAGGTGTGCGTCGGCCGAAAGTATAGGTCGTTGCGCACAAGTGATAAATGATGGCCGGTTTGTGGCAGAGATGGCTCAGCAGTGCTTCGATAAGTTGAAGAACGTGAGGGACGCCCTCTCCCGCTCCGGCCACTCACTCACCTTGGGTTGCATTCACCGATATGTCGGTGGTTTGGGTTCGAGTCAACACTTGAACACCAGTATTAGTATTTTGTTAGCCTTGGCTCAGGACACATCTAACACGACTGTCCAGGTGTGGGCATTACATGCTCTCACTCTGATCGCAGACTCGGGCGGACCGATGTTCAGGGCATACGTCGAACCGACACTTTCTCATTGTCTTAAACTTCTGCTTTTGGTTCCGATGTCTGTCTGTGATGTCCACCAATGTATTGGCAAATGTCTATCAGCGATGATCACAACAATAGGTCCAGAACTTCAATCCAACACCAATTCGATTTGTGGCACCCGTTCCTCTCTTCTGGTCACCTGTGCCATAATGCAAGAACACGACGACTTCATGGTTCAGGCCGAAGGAATTGGATGTTTACAGCAGATGCATATGTTTGCACCAAAACACGTCAATCTGTCGGCGCTGGTGCCGGTGCTCTGCGAGGCCTTACGTAGTTCTCACTTAATGCTAAGACGCGCTTCAGTCGCGTGTTTGCATCAGTTGTCCCAAAGAGAGGCCAAAGAAGTCTCAGAACACGTTCTTTTGTGGACGAAAGACTCAAAGAATGATAACTCGAAGAAATTCTTTAACACTTCCGTTGCTGGAGATCACGGATTGGCGGGACTATTGCTGTCGATATTGGACTACGAGAGGGATCAGATGTTTGTCCATAACATTCATAAAATAATCCATAGTTTAGTCCAAACTCTTGGATCCGAATGTTTGGGACAATGGCTTAATCTGTGCAGAGAAGTATTGACGGCATCGGACCCAAGTTCTGCACTCAACTCCCCCGATAAGGACATGGATGGAGACAACGATGATTTGATTGATGTCGAGGAAAGGTTCAAAGCCGGTGAAGAACCTTCAACTCATCCTCCAATATCTCCGCGATGGCTGACACGAGTCTTCACGACTCAGACTTTGTGTCGAATAATCATTTCGTGCGAAAAGGCGTCCAATTCTAGCTATCACTTCGATCTCGCCATTGCGAGGGAAAGGCGTTCTGCCAGTGCTGGCAAAGAAGACTATTTGGTATTGCATTTGTCTGATTTGGTTCGTATGGCTTTCATTGCCGCCACATCTGATGCCGACGCTCTTCGAATGGAAGGACTCAAAGCTCTTCAGCTTATTATCGATAAGTTCTCTAAAGTACCCGAACCTGAGTTCCCGAATCACGTGATATTAGAGCAATATCAGGCACAAGTCGGCGCCGCTCTCAGACCTGCCTTTTCTGCTGACACGCCATCGCACGTAACGGCAATGGCCTGTCAGGTGTGCAGCGCATGGATCGGAAGTGGTGTCGCCCGTGACCTGAATGACTTGCGTCGAGTCAATCAACTATTGGTGTCTTCTTTGGCCAAACTTCAGAAGGATTCCAGTTCTCGACTCTACAACGAGAGCGCCTCCACTATTGAGAAGTTAGCCATTTTGAAGGCATGGGCGGAAGTGTATGTCGTGGCTATGGCTCACAATTTGAAGAGTAATGAAGAATCGAAAGAGGAATCAGAAGGAGAGAGTTTGCTTGAATTGGTTGCGCCAGAGTTACCACAACTGAGCCAATACTGGTTGTCAGCCCTCAAAGATCATGCATTGCTAACATTGCCGCCGGAGTTCTCGAGTCAACTGCCCCCAAATGGCGGCACATTTTATTCTTCCGATACAATAGAGATCGCAAGGCCTCGATATAGGGCGTCGTGGCCTCCGATACTACATGCCGGCGCTCTCTGGCTTTGTAGCAATGGCTTTAAAGTGGACTCAGAGGTGACGGCAAACGACGAGCGCTTCCACCTGTTGTTCGGCATATGTATGGAAGCCTTGTGTAACCCAAAGTCTTCCGAACCGCTCTCTTATGTCATCGTTTGCCTCAAATCACTTCAACAGCTAATATGTCATCCATTCTCAGAATCCATGTTAGGAAAGGACAGTCAGCTGTCTATTGAGTTGTGCAATGTTTTGCACCGTTTGCTTCTGACCCGCGAGACACCCGAATGCCAACTCCTTGTCCTAAGTATTGCTCAAATCGTCACTCAATCGCAACTCAAATATATTGAAAGTGAAAAGAAAAAAATACTGCGAGAGTTAGCACCGGCTAATCAGGAACTGGAGGACAGCGATAAGGCTTTGGCTACATTTGGTGAAGGAGGAGAAACGGGTGATATTATTCCGGGCCAGTCATTAGTCTACGCCCTAATGGAAGTGTGTTTATGTGTTTTGGTCCGACAGTTGCCTCAATTGAGTCCATCCCTGGCCAGCACTCCCGGACTGTCCTTAATTGCATCGAAAGGTAGTAATAATGTTCTGACAGAAGAGTCTTCAGCACTGATTAGTCGAGCGCTTGAGATATTATGCGATCTACCAGTGCTTTGTTCGCCCAAAGGAAGTGTTGTTATATTGCCGTCAATTCTCTATTTAATTACTGGTGTCCTCAAAGAGACGTCAACACAACTGATCGGTGACTCGATTGCCGAAAGACAGCCCATGTCTACAGTTCTGAGTTGTCTGAGCTCTTTGTGTTCTTCCTCTTTGGCCAAAAACAGTATTTGTAGTGAAAAATGGACTCAATTATTGCAAAGCACTTTAGCTGTTATTCTGGACTTATGTAAAACAAGTGAGTCTTCAGTCAAACGTTTTGCAATCAATGGTTGATATCATTTTGTATTCATTTTCAGGTGATTCGTATGAACCAAAACCTGACGAAATAACAACACTTTTAGCGGTTGGTATATTCATAATCAAAGCACCGGTAGATGTTGTAAAGGCGCCTAACCTTCAATACCCAGCTATAAATCTATTGAAACAATCGCTTCAAAGAGACAAAAAAGCCGTGAGTTTTGAAATGGAGATTATATTCAAAAAATATTAAACTTATGATTGATTTATAGGTTTCTCTCAAATGCATTAAAGCTATTAAAGCCATTTTCGAGCACTCGAACCGAAATGTGTCCGTCCCTTACATACAGATATTGGCGCCGAGAGTGATAGAAGTGCTCAATGATATGATTAAAGAATTCATAGCAAATGCAATGATTAGTGAAATTGAATGTGAAATTGTATTACAATTATTTGCTTCACTCGAAGTCCTCATCGATTTCGCCCAAAACGACAAAAGTATTCAAAATATTAATTATTTTTTGATTTTTATTTTTGTATTTGTTTTTTCAAACCAGAGGTCAATATTCTATCGATTTATATACCACTTTTGGTGTCACTATTGTCTGAAGAGTACACTAATCGCCAGAAAGGGTTTGGACGTAATCTTCATAACTTTGCTCTTCAAAGACTGACATCCATTGGACCCAAATATCCACAAGAGTTTCGTGAAGTGTTTGGATCTAATCCAAAGTTTAGATTATGTCTGGAAAATGCGATCAGAAGTCAACAAATGAGTGAAAACAATGTACAAAATTCAACACAAAGTCCAACCATTCAGTCCTCGAACCCAACCATTAAACTCAAAGTCGATTTTAGTAATTATACCGAAAATTGAACTTTTTTAATGTATTTGCGATTTATTTGTTTAAAAATTTATTTATTTTTCGAAAAAAGTTTAATTTATTTATTATTTAATGTGTTTTTATATTAAATAAGTTATTAAAAAAATGTTAATTAAAATTAATTTAATGCAAATTTGTCCAAAAATTTCATTTTTATTGTAAATTAATCGTTAGTTTTATAATGAATTGAACGTGAATTGACTTTATTATTGAGTTCGACACAAAAAACGTTAAAATTTGAACCAAAAAACTCTTTAATGAATGAATTTTTGCTAAACTTTTGATGACCTCAAAAATGTTTATCAATGTCTTGAAGATAATTGTCGTCACATCGAGTGTCACAATAACTATGAGTTCAGACATTTGTGACGAGAACTATGTGGACAATATATACACTCGAGCGATGGTCAGGGATAGGGAACACGACGTCTGGCGCTCTGCCATAGCTATAGTCAGAGGCGATGAGGAGTTTCTCTGGCATTCAGACAATCATTTGATAGGAAAGCCTATCAAATCTAACCCAGGGATCAAAACGTTGACTAAAGTGCATATCTTTGATATCCCCGAATGTGATGATTGTTCTTCACTCGACTCACTCAGGCATAAGACCATAACCTTCTTCTACGACAATAAGAATAAGAAGTATTCGTATATTTATAAACAAAAGAGTTTGAACGAAGACATCGAAGAAGAAGACGTGAGTAAAGACTCGATGCCTTTGAATATACCAACTTCTGGTGACCCCACGGATGGCAGTGATCACAATCTGTGGCCAAACGGATGGATCAATACAACGAACCCATGTGTGGCTTTGGATCAAACCAATGGAGAGTTGGTGTATATATTGAATCCAAGCATTGCTTTCAATAATACAAGAATAATGAATATTAAGCTCAAAGTAGAGAAAAATACAACGAATTGGGGGAAGATTTGGACTTCAGTGGCATTAGATATGAACGAAACATTCGTTGGTTTTTTCAATTATAAAGTCATAAATTTGGCTCAAAATCGGAATATAAGTAAAATATATGCCATAAGTATCGATAAAAAGACAATGTCTTCAAAGGTTTATGAATATAACAAAGAAAGGCATCTTATGAGCACAGTTAGCATCAATTGAAGGCAACTATTTTTTTAATACCTAATATATCATATTTTTGTCTTATAAAAGGACATGGATTTCAAAGCATTGGTCGGTTGTAGGACTGGACCAAAATCTAATACTATGTTCATAACGATAATTGTCTTCATTGTGGCCCTCATAGTAGTGACAGTTTTGGTCATTCTTCTATACCTTGTATACAAAGTAGTTATAGTTCCCAACACTAGTAGTAAACTAAAATGTATTCAATTTTCTAATTATTATTATTTTCAAAATTAATAATTGTTTGAATGACAGCGAAAAAAGAATTATCGAGTCAGGCCTCCATGCGCTCAGACACACAATCTGAGACACAGTCTCTCTTCACCATTAAGACCGTCAACTCTGACACAGGAAAGGCTATTTAAAACCATAGCTCAAAATAAAAAATTATTTATAATTACAATTAAATTCTGTTTTTAATTTTGTTTGAATTTCTGTTTTTTTTTTGTTTTGAATGTATGATTGAAATGAAAATAATTATAAAATGTTATGTTTTTGTCATTCAATAGAAATATAAATAATATATAAACAATATATTCATCAAAAAAATGTATTTTTTATTGAATATTTGGAATAATTTCGTTTCAGAGAATAAAATTAAAAAGTTTTTCATATATTTAAGACAAACTTTTTTAATGTAAATGCGAAACAAATGGTTGAAAACGTGACTTATCTTACAATTGAAGCCTTATTTAATGTAAATCCAGACCCAAAACCCGCATCACTTTTTCCCTACATAAAAGTATACAGAATTTTCAAAATCACTTATCATTACATCAACTCATTTGACAAAACATAATCTTTTTCGTCAAAAATGTTTATTTAATCTTCAATTATCACTGAAATGCCAACAAAAGCATTAAAATAATTATTTTTATTTTCAAATATCATTATTACTATAATATATGAACAAAAGTTCTGTTAATTATTATATTAATTAAAATAATAAAATTTTAGAATATTTCAGAACTTCTATATATTTAGAAAATATTAGTTTTTGTGCTTTTATTGAATTAAATATTTATTTTGATTTCAAACACACTTCAAATGAAATGATTTTTTTTATTTGTAAGAATTGTATGAAAAGAGAAATATATTTTTAAAGCGTTTGGAAAAAATTGATTAAAAAGTTTTGAAGGAAAGACCAAATATTTTGTTACATTTGTCTGTAAACACACAATGAGTTTCCGCATTGAGTGAAGAGTGAGAGCGAAGTGAAATGTTTTTATTGAAAGAAAAGTTGATTTCATTTAAAGGTTAACCAATTTTTAGTGAAGAAGGGATGACATTAGCAATGATTGACACCTGAATAACATATATTTCAGACAATCCTTTGGACGGGGAGTGAAGTAATCTTTAATGCAAACAATTTGTAGGCATTTTCTGCACATTATTTGTCATAACACCAGCAAAAAAGGGCACAACTCTATCAACTCTAGGCGTTCAGAAGCAAACATAAGCCAACATAACATTGGGTTCGAATCATAACTATATCTCACATTAAAAACTTTATTTCAAAACTCGTCAAAAACTATGAGTTTTATTGAATATAAGTTTTATTAGAATAATATTTGTGGAGAAAAAGCAGTTTTGATGTTGTGTTTGAGGAACGCATGTGTCGTATATGATGTGGGTTTGGGTCCACGGCTCAGACACATCCTCATCGGCACTGCCTGTGCTGTGGGCTCCGGACTATAGCCCTGCCCATAGCCAATGAGATGAGTGGTTGGGTTTGGATGTGATTCGAATTCATATAAGTGGTTATGACTCTTGAGTTGTTGTTGTTGTGCTTTCGCCACAACTCTGCCATCAATTGTGGAGTTGTTGTGAAGAGCTCTCCATCCCATTCCTAAGAGTTATCGAAGCCATCGCTCGTGAGAACACCATCTCATCCAGTCATGAATATAGGCTCGTCTTCATCGCCATCAACAGTATATGGCTCTGAAGTACAGCACAGGTCCTCCTTTGCCAGTGCTTATTACGACCCGTTCTATCCTAACGGAGGACCCACTTCTTGGAGCTCATATCCACCGCCGACATACCAGAGCCAGACGGGTCAGTCGGTCACATCAGGTCCCGGGTCTTGTCTACTGCCATCGGGACCTAAAGGACTGGTTGGGCCGCACTTCACGCCAGTGCATCATCAAAGAAGAAAACGCCGAGTGCTCTTCACCCAAGCACAGGTACGTTAAATGATGAGTGCCTACTTCAGGGTGTATGACCTCTTCAAGACTTAGATGACCTCTTGAATAACTTATCACTGGGTGCTCATATCGATGACCCTCTCATTGACGCCCTTCTATACTCTAATCCCTTTCTTATCTGATGTATTATATCTGAGAAGCAGTGGAAGCATTGGAAGCACTCAACGGATTCTTGACATCTAAAGCGATACACATGTAAAGTGTGTTCTCATATAATCGCACTGTTCTCACGCCTTTCCCATCATTGCTCTCCAAAAGTGTTGATAACTCTCTCACTCGAAAACACTTTAATTTAACAAAACTTCTCTTAAAATACTTAAAAGCGATACTCTATGACTCTATTACTCTATTACAGCCCTCACCTAAAGTGCATTATTTAATACCTAATCCCTGATTCATATCCAGGTCTACGAATTGGAGCGTCGTTTCAAACAACAGAGATATCTTTCAGCGCCAGAACGCGAACACTTGGCATCACTCATACAATTGACTCCAACACAAGTAATGTCTTTACATTCAGTTCACTTCCATTCATAGTCTTCGCCAACATTTCAAATCTTGGTCTCAATTATTACAACATTTAAATTCAATTCATTAGAGATTTGTTTTATTTGCACAGAAATAGTATTTTTTGTGTTTCCTAACGTCAATCACAATCTTATTGTCATTTCATTAACATTTTTCAAACAGTTTTTGCAACTGTTCTGTCATTCATAGAAAAACTATTTTCTTAAATAGAGTTAAACTTTATTTTGAATTAATATATTTATCATTTTCTCCCCTTCTCTCTGCAGGTGAAGATCTGGTTTCAGGTATGTGTTTGTGTGCAGTCTTTCACGAATTGTATGAATGAATGCATTGAGGAATACCTCATGTGATCGCAAATGCAGTTCTAAATACAAAAGTAAATTTCATTTTTTTCATTGCACTCAACGTTTCGTTAATAATAATCAGAATCATCGCTACAAATGCAAACGCCAGGCCAAGGAGAAGGCTATGAGCGACGCCTCCCCAACACCACCACAAAACTCAACAAACTCTGGAGGTGTCAATCAATCAACTAATACAACAAACAATACTTCCAGTCATGTATTCGGTTCCTCTCCCCGCAAAGTTGCCGTTCCTGTGTTGGTCAAAGACGGCAAACCGCTTATGTAAGTCCATTAGACACTGATCTCAAACACATTCAAACATTGATTGATATTATTAACAAAAAGCTATCATTACTTCAATTATCGCTTTTGAAAAGTAATCCTTTTATTGTAATATAAGCCAAAAGTGAAGAGAAATGCATTCAAATGTGTTGTCAAACATTGCCATCGATTAGAAACACAAAGGAATTTGTGTTTAAATAAAGTCATTTTAAATCCATTTATTAGAAACTGATTAGAGATAATTGAAAACCAAATTCACTTCAAACAAAAACAATGAATTCTGTGTTTGGTTTTGTTGAGCAAATCAATGAAATTATTTTATATTTTATATTATTCTTCGAATTAGATGCTCAAGGTTAGGTTAGGCTCACAGTCTGATCACTAGTGATCGTATATTAAGGTCACAACTATTCAAACAATTATTAAACAAATAATAAAACAATTTATTTTTATTCTTTATTCCAAATATATTTTAATTTTTAATCATTTTTTTAAATGAAATTAATTCACATAAAGTGAGAATATAGTGATTTTCGATGACTACCTCCAAGGCATAACTATGACCAAGATGATAGTCTAGTATGAGTAACTGATAGCAATGTAATTCTAAACAAGAATATTATTTATTTAGGAATAGATTTTTGAAAGTTTGAGCAAACAATAGAACAAATACTGTGATAGGAACAAGATCAAATGACCAAGATTAGTCTAATCGTAGAATTAAATGTCATTCTCTCTCTCTCTATATATTAAAACATTGATATCACTCGAAACCAACAGTCCCTCAACAGCGGCCAACTCTCCTCCAAATGATCACAATTCACATCATGAGAATGCAATGTTGATCGCATCCCAGGCCGTATCGCCTGGAACTGCACACCATCACTACCATCACTTTGGAGCCGGAACTGGACCTACAGTTGGCCCAACATTTGCCAATCCTTTCGCCACTGCAAACACATTCAGTGCTTTACATCAAGAATCTCATCACGACTTTCTATTACGAACCTCTGTATCGCACTGGTAGTCCAGCACTGGTAGTCCAACACTGGTAGGCCTATTAATCCATTTGTATTGTATTAGTAATTCTGTTAAATATGTATTTATTTGTTATTTCAATTCAATTATATTCACATTCATTGCATAAATATATTGTATTTAATTCAACACATATTCAAAATGTTGTGAAAATGCAAACACTTTTCCATTGAAAACATAAACATTAGTTAAAACAAATTTAACCCAATTTTGAACTTATATTAATATTTAAAAAATTTATAAATAATTACAATATTATTATGCATTTAAAAGATCTATAATTTTCTTATATTTTGTTTTATAATGTATTATATTATATAATATCAATTATTAGCTGAATATTAATTCAATGCATGAATTGAATTAATTTTACATCAAATTCTGTTATATTAATAATCATTTGAATAAAAATAATTGAATTGAGTCTAAAATATATATCATTTTATATTTTTCTTTTTGTGATTATTTTGAAATAATGTAAAATATTAGACAAATAAAAATAATAATAATTTTATCATTTATTAAAGGCTTGAATTATATATAATATAAACATTTTTAATGAAATATTTATAATTGAATCTAAAAAATCATTTTTTGAGTTATTGATAGTTATTATTCGATGAATACTTTGACGACTAAACGATAAACTCATTTAATCTGAAAGAAAGTGTTATTAGTTTTTATGAAGTGATTAGTAATCATTGATTACATTGATTACAATGAGAAAAATTGATGAAAATTCTTAAATAAACTAACATTTGTTTACTCAAAGAAGCGCTTTGTTTGTATTGAGATCTGTTAGGCATAAGAATGAAGTTTTCGTTATCAAAACATTTGCTCTTTTCCTAAACAATAGCCAAATGTAAGCAAAGAATTTCTCATTCAAACCAAGACATCATATATGAGAAAATAATATAATATTGAATTTTCATTACTATATTAGCTCTTTGTGTGCCATAACTATTGAAAAATTCACAAATCATTCAACAAATCAATGTTTTAAGAAATACTGTTATTTATGATTCACTTCAAGTCCATAATCTCTACCCATTTTCAACATAACGGGGCTTTCAATGAATAGGATTTGAATTGAATTTCTCGTAATTAAGAAAATATATGAAAATATTCTTAAAATAATCAAAATTTTGGTATAATATTCGATGAGTTTTACACCGAATGATAACTGAAAAATGTATTGAATTATTATTCTTGACAATCCTTACAGTCCATCGCACAGACATATAGGGGATTGTCATAACAGTTGAATAGAGTTGTGTTTATGAAAATTATGCCTTAGATATACTATGAGAAAAAACATGAAATAATAGAATAAGTGAATAAAGAAGGAAAAGAGAGACGAAAAGAGAGACGAAAAGAGACGAAAAGGTGAATGAAGTGTAAAATTGTAAACTTCCTCATTAATGATGACTGAATTGTAGAGAAAAGTAAAATATTATTTAATATAATAGAGAGAAAGAGAGAGAAAGAGAGCGAACAAATCAAGCGTTTTATCGGTAAAAAACGCTCTCTTTTTCGAGTCGAAAATTATTTGCGGTTTTGGATCCAAGGCATAAAAAAGTGAACTAAAACTCAATAATAATGAAAGAAAAGAAAATTTTCTCTCACTCTCACTGTTGGATATATAAAATTTTATAGCATTTCAATCAAATAAATTGTTTGTTCCAATGGTTTAGAATTGATTTTTTGCTGTATATTAGGCAATGAATCGATCTATTAATGCATATATTATACAAAAACATAATATAAATGCATAAGTAATCGCTTCGTTTGACTTCAATTGCGGCCAAAAATAGGAAAATTTGTTAACAAAAAAATGATTTCAACAAAAAAGTTGTCAATTCATAAACTCATATAATTCATAGTTATATTACTCGCACCAATACATAATAGTTATGCATAATAGTTATGCATTTTATATACAGTTCTCCAAATCTATATTCCAGTGCCAGGGGTTAGGGGTTGGTTAGGTGTGGGAACAGACAATCAGTGAATGTCTTTATTTGACAGAACCCAACAGAGCAGCAAATATACCGAACAGTCTATTATAAACCAATATATTTCTCGCTCTTATATTAGACTCAATTTAAACATAAAATTCATGAGCCGGTAGTGAGAGTGGAACCACAACTACTACCAGTGCTTTACATAACCGACACTTGTATTGCATTTTGTATATTAAAATAGAGTGAGAAATAGCTGAACATATTTGAGACTTCCTATCTATCAATATATATAACAATAAAATATTTACTTTACTTTCACTCTTCAACGACTTTACACTCAATTTGTTGCGCACCGGTGGTAACAGTGCTCTGTCTATGCTCTATCTGTGCTCTCACTATTATCTATGAGGTGGTCATTGGGAGGGGTAGTAAACACAGTGAGTGCAAAACCATTACTTATTTTCTCACTTTTTGAAAAACTTTTTACAATATATCTGAGTCTAACACAAAGTTTATTGAAAGGCATGTCGTTATACCGCATAGTGATGTGCCTGTGCTGTGAGTGCACACGTGTGTGTGTATGTGTGTTATGGCAAAAGCAAAACCAATTCATTCATAGCTCAATAGAAAGCCATTGAGTCATATAAATGGAGTGATAGGGAGTTTGGTGTCAAATACGTGGATATATTTACAAAGCTATTAGTAGTAGCCGTTCCTCAACACTGAGGACAGAGAATGAGAGGCTAACCTCAAAATAAGATGTGTTGAGAGGACAGAGAGAAAGCACTGGCAGACCACTGCTGTTTATGCCATCAATGCAACTCTGATGAATTTGTCACTTTCTGATGCCTTTCCTCTATTGAGTGAAACCAATATAGCATTTAGTATTCAATTCTATCAAAAACACTCGTCTTTTTAGTCATACCATTGAAACCATTATTGGCTTCAATTGGGTTTCGTCTCAAGTCTTAATCAAATGAATTCTTGTGTCGAATAAATTCCGATTATATGAAAAAATTGAATAAATTTTTCTGAATTTGTCAATGAATTCAACAAATGAAAGAACACAAAAAGTTGTGATCAATAGTATTGATGTGAAACAGACTATTGTATTGATTATGACTGCAATTGTGATGACAGACAGCATTGAAGACAAATATATGAAGAGATCGAAAGCAAATCATTCAGTCATCCAACAGAATATCGAAATGTTTTCTTTTGAGTCTTCATCTCCAGCACTGGTAGAGCATTGCCTGATCTGTGCTGATGTGTGTGTGGTGGTGGAGAAGGAACGGTAGTGTCCGCAACTAAATATTGAAGTGCAGTGTCAATAGTGAGTGTGCTTTGAGTGACCGTATAATACATAGAATGGAAATAACGATAGAAATAGACTTTTGAGAGAAATGCTTGCATTCAATGAGAGTTGCATTGAAGACAGTATTGACGTTATATTAGGCCTCACTATAGGGTCGGTTGGGCTAAAACCATGGAGTGAGGGAGGGAGAGAGAGAGAGAGAGAGAGAGAGAGAGAGAG
>JAQIXR010000568.1:0-24050 GCA_034700825.1 Quadroppia sp. Gr-Ori-00064 | reverse complement strand
CTCTCTCTCTCTCTCTCTCTCTCTCTCTCTCTCACTCTCTATCTCAATAGACCGCAACAGTGCGACACCGACTGTTGATATCTCATTCAAGACCCTGTTATATGAGAAGGCGCTGACATCCATTGCCTGTACGGCAACGAATCCCTCCTTCTGTAATTTGGTGAAAGGTGTTGAGACGAAAATACAATACACGTATACAATCCCCGCTGATACACCCACTGTAAGAGCACCGGCATATTATACAGTATATTGTTTACGATAGGATTGTTTTAAAATGAATACAACTTTTTAATGAAAAAATTATATATATTTTTGGATTTGTATTTCAATTATGATTTATTTTTTAGATCTCGGGCTCGATCACGGCTAAGGTTAAAGATGGCCAAGTACAACTGATATGTATTACAGCTAAAAGTGTTAAAATACAATAAAATGAGTGACAAAATTAATTAAAAATTTTCGTCGATTAAAATGCTTTAAAATGTTTGCAAAACTGTTTTTGAGCCAAATATTTGTATGTTTTGACAATGTTTTAGTTATTACTGAATAAAATCATTTCAAATATCACTGAATTTGTATGTGTTTTCGCAATGAAATTAAATCCATATTAAATGAAAATTTTTGGATTCAATTCAAACACTGATTATTATTTTATACGCCATTGAATAATAGGCGAGAGTTTTGGTTAACAAAATGTGTTTTTTTAACTTATATTATAATTAAAATGATTTCATTTATATATCAAATGACGAGATTTTTATGCATTGCTATCAGCATTGGTCATATCCTACACCCGGGTAATGTATGGCCGTATTCAGTGGACACACATATCAATGCCAATCATTTGTATTGAATTCTATATATTCTGTGACAACAGCTATGAATGAGTTGTGAATCAATTGTTTTATTAAATGTAATTTTTTTGTTGAAATAATTTTTAATTATTTTTCGTATTAATTCGTAGCAACAGTTCGGCGCCCACTGTTTTGGTCACATTTTGACTGTCGAACAACTCCTGAAACTCTATGAAAATTAATTTAAAGGTGATTTCATTTCATCTCATCTGTGAAACAATAAATAATATTTTTGTGTCAAATATTTGTAATGTTTTGACAATGTTTTAATAATTACTGAATAAATCATTTCAAATATCACTGAATTTGTATGTATTTTCGCAATGAAATTAAACCCAAATCTAATGCTTTTTTTGGATTCAATTCAAACACTGATTATTATTTTATACGCCCTTTGAATAATAGGCGATAGTTTTGGTTAACAAAAAGTGTTTTTTGAACTTATTTTATAATTAAAAATAATTTCATTTTTATATAAAATGTTGCGATTCTTATGCATTGCATTGCTGTCAGCATTGGTCTCAGCCGACACCCCCTACACATCTTGTGGTCAGTTATCAACACATCATAACAATGAAAAACACATTGTATTCATGAACAGGTGGTACGAGCAAAGTGGTGTCTTTCCACGTGGCCAACTGCACTACATCACCCTGTATATTTCAAAAGGGACAGGCGGTTCCGGTCACCATAGTGATCATTTCCGGTAATGTGTGGCTCTGTGTATAAAAAAAGCTTATATTTTGCTATTCATTGACACCAACAATGAATAGTAAAATCACTTCTCATTGAAAAGCATTCGTAAATTCTGTGTAAATTCTGTTCAAATGTTCTCTCACTTCTCAATAGACGTCAACAGTGAGACAATCACTGTTGAGCTGACGGGCAGAATCGCATCGATTGAGATTCCATTGCAGACTTTAGACTGTAGTTCCTTTGAGCCGACGTCCTGTTCACTGGTCGGTGGCGTTGAAAAGACCTTGGCCTATACCTTGCACATACCGTCATACGCTCCCGACGTTAGTACAGGTCATACGTAACTCTCGTATGAGTTATAACTTCATTGTTATTGTGTTTACGAAATATGTGTTAAAAATGATTATAAAATACCTGATAATCGTCTGATTTAGTTCCAGGTGCCGGTGACGGCAACATTTCTGGATGACAACGAAGATGTGATCACTTGTATCACAGTTGATGCCATCGCACAATGAAATGAAAAAAAACATTAAATGAAAAAAAATTTTTTTTAATTTTTTTTTGTGCAAAACATTTGTAATTGAAATAAACATTTGATTTACAATTAATGATATATTTTGTTGTTGTCTATCAATACTCATCGATTTCGGGACAAAAAACAGTTACCGTTTCGACGATTGTATCCAAATGTGTAAAATAAAACCTAAACTCCAACCCCTGTAGGGTTGGAATTTTGTGCTCATATTCTGTAACTGAAAATTAAATCCATTGAATGATTTATGAATGAAATAATTGATTAAATTTTTTATTTAATTCAGCGAAAGATGTATTGTTTGATTGAATTATGATTTTTATAAATTAAAATATAAAATAAAATTTAAATTTAAAACAAAATATTTTTTTTTTCGTTAATAACTTAAATATATAAATAATGTTTAACTCTATTCGTATGGCATGTATTCAATGAGGGATTCATTTGAGACTAAATTTTCGTTAATGTTTTTTTTAGTTAAAATTTTTTAAAAATTAATTTCATTTGTATTTAAAATAAAAAAATAATAAATATTTTTTATAAATATTTCGTTAAAATTATTCTAAAATATTTTCTTCACATAAAAAACTAAACACAAAATCATTTGTGATTTACATATGAATTGAACCAAAATCTATGCTGTCTTTCCATGTCATCCATAGGCGCCAAACGCACCGCAATATCGCTGGCATCCAGTCTCAGACCACTGTCCATCTGGTCATAATCATGATAGCACATACGCCCAACACATGGGCCACGACTATGGACAGGCGACACCTCCGAGTCCTCAAAGCCGTAGTCATCCAAACCATGTTCGCCGCCGTAATCCATGTGCCCTTCGATAGGCAGCGCTTCGTAAAACTTTTCCCCTATTAATACATTGTTGTCGAACTCATTGTCGCCCCCTTTATAGTGACCCCCTTTAGGACCTCCGCCGCCGCCGAAGAAGTCTTTGTCCCAATGCTTGTCGTCAAAGTGGCCCTCCTTTCCCCCAAAGTAACGTGATTTTCCATTACGACATTTGTACAAGTAGTTGATTTTGCGCACATCCAGTGCTGATGGACATTCCGGGCCCCGACAGCGCAGGTACGGCACCCGTCGTCTGGGAATGATTGTGGGCTTCTTGTTCTTGGAGAAGGCGTACTGTCTGTAGTGCATGACTGACATGAGGTCATAGGGAAAGCCGTGATCGGCCAAGTAGTCGGTGGTGTGTTTGCGGAAATTGCGTTTCGCACCTGTCGTTCAGGTGTGTGGGCAATGAAATTATTTTTGCAAAGGGGGCAACAATTCTATACCTTCTTTGATGTTCTCCCACCTGATGTCCACGTGCGCATCCCTGTCCGGCCGCGACTGTTCATGAATGAAGCCGACGGAGTGCATGAGCTCGTGTACGACCGTCTCCAAGCCATAACAGCCCGGCCCCAAAAACAGCCACTGTTGGCCGCCGATGCGACCGACATGTGCCGCACATCCCGGCCCTCTACGCATCAACACATAGTCTTTGTCGCTGGACTTCTTGGGCACGAACTTTATGCACGTCCTCTCCTGTAATGTCATTATACCCCTGGCGATGGCCGCCCTCTCAGGTGGCGAGAATTTATTCTCCATAGCATATGGTATTCTGCCGTTTGGCCAACGCTTCGCCGTATACATCGCCACCTGAATACAGGGGTGGTTTGATTAATCAAAGGGTGATTTATGTTATTATTATTTTGAATGAAGAAAAACAATTATATATATTTTCACCCTTTGTTCGTCGTCTTCCTTGATCATCATATCCCCCTCGTAGTACGTCTGCGACAGTTCCGGATCATTGAAAGGGGTATCTGTACTCAAGCCCTCGATTTCGTCAAACTGTAACATCTGTGCCAATTGAAAGTCACCTTTCGATAGGAAAGTCGTCTTTGGCCGCTCTATGCGATAGCGGGCAAACAATCAACAGTTTATACAGTGTTTGCAATTAAGGGGTATTTTATAAAAAAAATTCTTTAGCAATAAAATCTCAATTGAAAAGTACTTTAAAATAAAGACAAAATTTTTTATTAATTTTTTATTCTTTAAATATAAATATTATTCTTTCAAAGGGTTATAACAGAATAAATGCTTGGACAGTATAAAGGGGGCAAACCTTTGCCGGAATGTACATAATGTGATGTGAGTATCGCAGACACAGTCAATAAAATACATAATGATTTCATAATCATTTAATTGGTCTCAAAAATCACAAGAATTTTCACATTTAATAATGAAATTCAAATCAAAGCCAAAAAACACTTTCAGCACAGATATAGCGAAAAAATACCAAGTTTCAATCGTCCCGGGGCTCTCAACAAGGCCACTTGTCTCCAGCACAAGTGTTGCACCGCTACGGACAAAGACAGTGACACATAGACTGAAAATACCCCTTTTTCAGGAGAGTAACATTAATAGCAAAAAGCGATTCACATAACAAACAAACAAAACAAATACAAAACACTTTCATTCATATCCTGTCTGTAATTGATTGGACTTTTCTGTGCAGTCATTACTAAAAAGAGAGAGACGTATAGTAATAATCATCAGCGGATTCAGAAGTTGAGCACATAGTGAAGATAATTGGGTGGCACAGGTATGCCAGCGCTCTCTCTCCCATTCACTCTCACATTACTCTCTCATTACTCTCTTTTTCTCTTTCCTATTCACTAATTATCTCACTCTTTCTCTCTCTCTCTGTCTCTCCTCTCAACCTATGTCTGTATCTGTTATCCTACTTTTTTTTGTCTACCTGTGCTCACACTCACACACACACACTCACACTCCCACCCCTTCCCCCCGACCCACTGAACCAAAACGAATGATCAGTTTTAAACCTATTAATTATATATGAAATTAAGTGTGATTTTTATGTATGATTTGAGAGAGCATTTAATTACAGGTGGTGTGTCGGCGCGACATACCTGTGCCAACCAATTATCCGGGCAATTGTCCTGATATTTACTCTCATTTTATTTGATGATTATTACTATACGGACTGTTAATGACTGAACGGAGAAATGTCTAATCAATTAATAATAGACAAAAACTGGATTTTCTTTTCATAACATGTCTTATGAAAAATCACTGGTCATTCAATTGTCATTTAAATGCCTGTGCTGTTGACACAGGCGCTGGTGTATTATTAGATGTAACCCGGGTTCTGCTATTCATGTTAAAGAGATTTTAAAGTAATTATTTTTTTTATTGTACTGTTTGTGACCACAAAAAAGGGTGTCTTTTGTTCTGTAATGAAATGAAATTTTTTTATTTTATTCATAAAATGATTAATAAATTTAAAAAAAATTTTCATAAGTTTTTCTTATACTTAAACTCTTGCGATAAACTGTAACATCATTTTCATGACTACTGATCAAAAACGACTGTTAATATCGTTTGATATATTGTTACAAAAAAATTCAAAGTTAAGTCTATTTAATGAACTGTAAAATTAAAGTTTTTTTCTCTCTCTCTATCTCTTTATCTATAATTTGTGTGAAATTATTGTATGTTTTTGTACTTTGAAAATCAAATACAACTTTTTTTACATTCAAATCACTAAACAAAATAAAAACATTAAAAATATATTTTTTTCCACAAAAAAAAATCTCAATCAATTGCTGTAATGTTTAACCTTAATATCAATTGATTGAACAAGGTTAATAATTTAATTGCTATATGTGTGCCCCTTAAAGCAAATATGCCCCTAAAAAATGATATGAACAAAATTCTTGTAATGTTTTGAAATAATAATAATAATAAATATTCATAAATAAGTCATAAGTTTTGGACATCAAAAAATGTAATGTTATTTTTTGAAGGGAAGGGTAGCGCTGAAATGAAACGGCCCGATACGCAAATGCATGCCCGACCCGTCCCGCCTCTGGCCGGGCTTACGGTCTTTGTCGCAGTCGATGTTAATGCCCACAAACGGCTTATCCGACGGCCTGTGGCTGTAGTCATAGTCACAGCCCTTTTGCTTAACAATCGTAAAGTAGTGCTCATTGAGGTCATAGTTGGCCAACAGTTCCCTCAGTTCGGCGACCATTTTCTTGTCGAGAGTGTCGGTGCGCGACATTATCTGCGCCGACTGTCTGTGGCCGACGATCACCTGTTGGCAGTTCCACACGAGGGCATAGTTCTCGTAATCGGTGGCCAACACCACATAGTGTTTAATGTTGACGATGCCTGTGCTGGACAGGGGGTAATCGACCTCCATTTCCGATTGGCTGCCATTGTGAGGGAAGAATATTTCGCCTGGGTTAATGTGAAAGATAAGCAACATTAGTATTCAGGGGGCTAAGGGGTATGAAAAACGTATGCATACTATATGTAAGTATTTTTAAATAATTTATTTTTTTAATGAAAATATTATTTAAATATAATTTTTATGTAATTTTTGTGTATTATTTTCACTGCTTTAATATCTGCTATCAAAGGGGTTTAGAGTCTGTTGTATGAGATATTAAGGGGTGTCTGTTTTCTCCCTTTTTCATGGATGATGTCTTTCTACTCCAGACAGAAATTAATGTTAAATATTCGCTTAAATTATACTAAACATTATTTTTCACTTAAAACACATCTCATTATAAATATAATTCAGTTAACAATTGATATAATTGTTTATAAAATAATTTTTTCCGAAAAAAATTATAATATATTTTTGTAATATTTTTTACTGAAAAAAAATTATTTCTTAATTGAGAAATTCAGACAATATTTCAATCAATGCAAATCTCAAGCAATTTTTCATTGAATTTGTTGAAAATTTTCAGAAATTGTTAACTAAATTCTGGGAACGGTATGGTAAAAAGGACAGACCTTTCACAGTGGACAGTATGGGCGAACCAAACAGTTTCGAGTCTCTAGTGACAAAATATCTGTCCTCGTTGTCGAGTCTCGTGAAATTCTCCTTGATACAATCACTGGCCGAACGAAACTTCTGTACGACATACCACTCGCCGAGGAAGCGCTCGATCTCAAAGTCGACCATTGGCTCAACGGCTGGACATTCGCCCAAACGAAACACATGACATGTGGCCAGCGGTGACAGTGACAGTAGCACCAAGGTCAGGGCGTATACGGACAGTTGCATTGCTTTTGGCGAACAAAAAATTATATAAAAATAGATTTTTTCGTAAAAATATTTTTCATATATTTTTTTGAAGGATTTTTTCTTCTCTTAATGTATTCCTCTGTTTAAAACTCACCCTAAAAGTGAGCGCTTATATAAAAAAGGAATGTAAGCTTTTTTCTACCTTTCCATCTTATGATCGCAATCTCCCGTTCCTCTCACATGAAGGTTCAACACAAACGGTACGTACGTTTTCGCTGACAGTCGTGTTAACAATAATAAAAACTTCATTAGAATTTTGAATGACATGTCTCATGCATTTTCTTCACCATGTAATGCCTTTCTCCCATCCGACCCCCTATACTACCAGTGTGTCTACTTTATGGGCACCGACACAAACACACACTCTTCTCGTTTAGCTATGTGTGCGATGAACTCGTAATTCAAGTTCACTTTTTTATGTACGAAACGAATAGCCTTTTCGTTAATAGTTATCATTCACGGAATGAGAGAAACAAAAAATATTTTATAATATATTCTATGTTTTCAAACCATAAATATTATTGAATGTTTGTGACCCTGAAGTGTGGGAATGGGATGTGAATAGACGGGCGACAACTCGTTTAGTGAGTTGACATGTCGTTCAAAAAGTAGAGTTCATTATATTATTGATTAAATATTAAAATTATTTTTCTTATGCATTGAATATTGTTCATAACGACGGCCCTGGATATTAGGCACCGGGTGATTGTCTTGATTTATGCCCCTTTTGTTCTCAACTCAAAAATTCATTGTTTGAGAGCACGTATTGTTTAGGATATAATAGTTTTAATAAAAATAAAACTTATATAAAATCACAAAAAAATTATGATATATAGAGTTAGCTTAACCTTGATCAACACTATTAACTCTAATGAGCTTGTACATCCATGTGACCATGGTTGTGCACATGCTTGTGACCAATGATGATAGTGTGCAACAAATATATGCCGACATATATTCGACTCTTGACCACAAATGTGGCCATAATTGCCATTCAATGATCAAAACCATAAGAGTGTTGCCATTCATGCCTAACCACAGGCCAAACAGACCGCCACAATAGCAGACATATTCACTGAGAGTCAAAACCAACGATTCCTTGTACTCATAATGGGGTTGATTTGTGTCCCAAATGAGTCTCTGTTTCGTATACTTTTCGCTTGCGTTCAATGAATGCCAAAATTCATTACCCATTTGTGAGTCAATGGTTTTGATGTCATAAAAGTATTGACTGTAAATGCAATCCTTAGGACACAATTGCAGACACTTTTCGTTGGCATTCATTCGCATTTTGATGTCGTAATCAAATTCTTGATGTAATGAATAATTGCAATAATTATTGATCGCATTCTTGTCCTCGAAGTCCAATTCGTGGGTATAGTTCCCCACATAATAGAGACTACAATTAAAGATGTTTTGCAAAAATGTTTTCAAACAACGTCTATAGCATTGAATGTACGAATCGCTGTCGAAAGGCTTTCCAGAATTGGGCTCATAATTACGACAGGTTCCATATGGCGGGGCCAGGTATGAGTAGGTTACTTTTTGTATAACATACGAGTGATTGTGGCCATGCATGGCCCTGATGACAAGCTCATGGTCGTTCAGAATGAGGTCCGCATGAATGAGCAAATTGTTTGACATGTATTTCGAGCAATGAATGTCCACTATATGTGCCGGACGGCGCTCATAGCTATGAGGTACGTGAGCAAGGTCAAACGTCTCGATGAGCGAGACCATGGAGTGACAACCATCACAGTGTTCATTCTTCCATTTGACATGGACACTTTTATAGTGGCGATAGTTGTGATACAGCGTATCACTTGTGTTACCGTTGATATAACACTGACTCGCTATGGCTCCGAACATATATTTGGTGACATTCCATGTGAGCAATTTGTGCAAGGTCATATTCTCGTTGGATTTGAGATGCTCTACGGCATATTTGTTGAAGTCGTGAGCGGTGAACATACCCCAACCTCCCGGTAATCTTATTAAATAGCGTCCAAAATCATGTAGATATCTATGCAATGATATTCTCCACGTTTGATGGCCGCGGTCACCGTAGGCCATATTGAGCAAGTTCATTTTTAATTCTGTATCGAATGTAAAATATTTGCCCGAAATATGCGTCAATTGATAAATGATTATCAAAGATAAAATCATTTTTAATAAGACCTGGAATGAAATTAATGTGAATGGGTATAAAATTAATAAATATTTGAGAGAATATTCTATACTCTTATGTAGCAATTCAGTGATCTTGCACATTTGCCAAGTTGATATTTCTTAGCTAGACGGTGAATGTGTTCATGTAGATATTTATCAATTTGATCTAGCATGTATTTAATAGCCTGTAGTATATTCAATCCGTGCCATAAGTTGATAATATTCGCCACACTTATGACATAATCTCTGAACAGAACTTTCGGCGAATAAACGATTTGTTTTGAATATTTGTCGCCGAATATTATGTCATATTCTGTGAAAATGGGACCCAAATCGAAGGGCATCGAAACCTCTTGGTATTTCACGTCAAACATTGTCTCCATACATGATTGCGGACATTCCTTACGACATCTCATTATCATTCTGGAATTGAGCTTGCTAGTCGTGTTTGCATGCTCATTTAAACAGAATTCTGTTCTTGGTCTCACAGTATCGTTCATTAGGAATATTGACACCAATTGGTTATGTCTTGGAATACAACCCAATTCAGTGATATAGCCCTTAAAATAGCATCGATTCAAACACTCATATCTCGTGTCGAAGCCATAGTCAAAGCAATCGGTTTCGTATGGTTTGGGCAAACGTTTGAATGAATATTCATTGAGTTTTATAATGAAATCACTTCTACCCCTTTCGCTCATATCGGTCACAAACATCTCATTGGAGAACATGTCGGCGCTGCTATCAATCGGCGAATGAATGATGAATTTGACCCGGATACTGTCGTACAGGTGCGACAGTACTTGTCTTAGTCCACCGTTTTTGAAAAACGAGAATATATTCTGCGAGTTATTGGGTATTCCATCGGAATATTCGCTGCGATTATAGTAATGTGTCTGACATTTGCCATACATTGATATCGACCGCAAATGATGTAAATCCTTATTACCAGACAATAGATATACATATGTATAGTAATCGAGGTCTTCTTGTGCTGATTGGATGCCATTCTATACGAGAAAATACATATAAAACTAAACAAAAAACACATGAAATGAATGACTGTTTACAGAATTCAAGTTGTGTTCGGCATATGCTCTCTGTCTCAGCTCGTCGACGCTATTCACATCCAGGTGCCGGCGTAGAAAATGATGCAGAGGTTTTGGCGAATCCCTGGCAAACAGTCGAATGAGTTGATCAATGTAGGAGTCGTTGGTGTCCAGCATCAAATAGTCCGCGCCCTTCCGGTTCATAATGACCACCATTAAAGAGCTTCTTATTTTCTCATCAAACAACAGGTGCTCGAAATCGGCGTCAAAGCATACGGTGATTGCGGGCACGTATTCGACGGATATGTAGTTCTTTGCGTTCAATATAGCCGTCGGTTTTATCGACACAATCGTCGAGTATTTGAAGTAATCGTTGGTCAGTAAATACACCTGAATTACAATCACAGGAATTGTCGCTATTTTCAACACTCTCTTATAGTTGTAATTCTCGAGTCGTGCGAAACAGACGCTTAAATAGCTATAGATTTTTACAAGAATTGAAGTAAACTTTAATTTCTTCAATTTCTCCATCAATTCATACAATTCTATTGAAGTGAATATGAATTTAAGTTTAATAATAAACGCTTTAATCAAAGCACTCATATCTATGAATGAGAGCCCAAACCAGAGACCGATTAAACCACCGATTTTTGACAAATACTCTGTAAACGTATATTTGGGAACCGATTCGTAATGAAATTCTGGCACATTTTTCGCACGTATTCTCAAACGACTGTCACTTTCATTGCGATAGACATTATTTTCATACGTTATTGAGTAATATATTTGATGACAACTTTGAACGCATTGAGATTCGCACTGTCTGTGCATGGTCATCTGTTGAACCCGGGACACATTCACACCAGTGTCACATATCTTAATATGATCTAGCTCACTATTGATCAAGATGAAATCTTCATTTATAAATGGATTTGGATAACAATTATGTTTAGTTAGCATTGAATTCCGCAAACAATTGTCAAAACATAACTCGAAGTCATTTTCTATTTTAAAAAAAATTATTTATTCTTTACTTAAGAATTAATTCTTTCGAAACACTCTTACCATTCTCTACACACCTTTCCATATAGGGTGTGGACAGCAATCGATTAGTCATTTTCGTGATCTTCAGCTCTCCATTCATTCCGACTCTATTCGTCTTAAACACGTTATCTTTCGATGGCATAAACGGTCTGTTCTTTTCATTAACGAACACATAGAACACAAAATAATTGCTTGAATACAGGGGCTTATGTTCGGTGAAGTGCATATAACGCATAAGGTTTGTAAAATAATCTTGCTCATGATGACCCAGAGTCAACAGTTGTTGCTGTGTTTCATAGCTTACGTTCAATTCGATAAAGTCGTCGTCTTTGAGATAAACGCTATAATTATGGCCGAAAAACGTATAACAAAGACCGAAGTCATTGGCGTAAACGCTGTCAACGATACGGAATTTTTGGCTGCAATTGTGTATTGAATACGGCTTTCGTTGATCGCGAAAATGTATTTTCGCCGAACAGTTGAACAACTCATTGGCTGTTACAATGAATTGCATTTGTCTATCAAATGTGAAATTTTTCAAAACGTTTTGTTCGTACAGACGATAGAAATCATTATCAGCGTATCGTCGGAAATAATGAACAAGGTCACACAGCTCCATGTTATGGTATCGTTTCAGGCACACCTCCACAGCCCGGTCATATTCTCGCTGCGCTTTCATCTCATGCACGGAATACTCTTCACTTATATTGAAATGTTTGACGAGTTTTCTCTTATCAAATAAGACGTTCCTTTCCGTACAGATCGTCACTTGTGGCCAATCGAAGCCATGTTTGTTATCGGAGACAATTAGCTTATAGTTATACGGATAGCACATATAGTCGAATGTCACGACGAAAGCAAAGTATAGTAATAGCAAAACACTAATGATTTTCACTATTGATAGCAATAATGTTTTATAGCTGTATATTGTTTTGCAACTCTTCATAATTGTCAACTTGGTCATCGTTGTCAAGCAGTGATTGTAGCTCAGTATTCACTACGAATAACCTGGATTATTTTATAATTTTTTCCTCACTGATTGCCATAATATAACTCATAAAACAAAGAATATTCTGGTCTTAAATTTATAGCACTGTATATAAAAAACCTAAGACAAGGTGTGCCTATCGTTGACATGACCCTCAACATACTCTCCCCTAACTGTACGAGAATATCTAAATCATGTGATCGTTATTAAGTAATCATTAAAAACAGTGTCGAAAACAATAAAATAAATGTAAAAATGTTTTCAACAAAAAAAAAAACAAAAAAATATCATTTCATAAAATATTAAATAATGTTTGAAAGCATTACAATTCATACTCTCTATAATAACCAGAGTTTTTGTTTTGAGAATAATATTCATCATTACATTTAATGATGAATTTCTATATAGAAATGAATATAAAATCTATAGAATATCTAAAGTCATGGCAAACATAATGAGATTAACCGACAGTTCATTATTTGTGCCATACTTTACAAAGTCATCAACTGTTGTGAGGAAAAGGCATTTGGTTTTTCTCGTTACGAATGTTTCAATAATTAAATATTTATTTACAAAATACATTAAAATGAAGTGAAAAACAGAAAAATTAAGACAAAAAATTACTATTAAATACAATGTAATGATTGCAACAAAAATGTTTTTTATCCACAAAAACAGAAAACATAACAAAAAATTGAATTAAAAACAATAAAAACTATTTATTTATATACGCTGTCATCGAAATACCGGCGCTTCTCTATAGCTTCTGCCGAACGGGCACCTGTAGTCCGACCGGAAGAACTTACAGAACACTGTGGGACTGTAGTTAGCAAGCTCATCTTTCCAGTCTATGTTTGAACATAAATTCATGTAAAACGGCATAACATTTCAATAGCAGACATTCACCTCGCTTATTGATGGCCCTGTAGGTGCTGTAGTTCATCAACAATAGTAGCACAGGTGTCGATGCGATCAACAGTGAGATGAAGAGCGTATAAATGATATAACATTTCATTATATTCTGTAATATAAATATCGATCGCTTTTAACACAATTTAATATAAAAGTGTTTTGAAAATATTAGTCAAAAAATAGACAAAACTTTTTGAGTGAATGGTTTTTGTCATTAGTTTTCTGTAAAGCATTTGTTTTTTTTTTGTTGATGTGATCGACGAATATGTTTAGTATAGACACAAATATCTGTTATTCTCATTGAAAGTGACTTTTTTGCTGTCATTTTTTGACGAGTCTTTCAGTGGAGTAAATAATATATAAACTCATCGTTGAATTCATAACATTTTTTTTGTAATTTTATTTTCATACGCCTTTCCCAGAATGGAAACGTAGTATATATTTGTGAGTCACAACTCTCAAAAATCATAAGAATATTCTATGAGAATATGAATTGTGTTATTTTGAAAAAAAAACATTTGAATTCATGTCTAATGAAAATATGGCTCAAATAATAGCTGAGAAAATGCTATGAAATATATTTATTGCAAAAAAGTTTTTAAGCATTAATTAAATGAAAACTTTTTTTGTTTGTTTTGAACACAAAAAGTCTTCAAAACTAAAAATGATTTTGTATTTCAATAAATTTCAATCATTTTTGAAGTCTAATCGAAAATAGAAAAAAATTCTTTAAAAATAATTTCATCGATTCTTAACAAAATTCAACCAAATATTGAAATTGATTTTGAAATAAATTCAGAATTAAATGAAATATTTATTAAAAAAGTTTCAATTTTTCAAATATTTTTTCTGCAGTTCTCTTTATAAAGATAATGTAAGCACACTTCACCTTGAACACCATTTTTTGATAATCATTCAATTGCATTATGTTTTTGGCAATGAATTTAATGATTATATTTATTTTTTATGAAGTTTTGAATAAAATTATTCTAAAAATACTTAAACTATTGTAAACTTAATTTGTATACAACTGTAAACAATGTCATTTGAAGATAATATTTTGCGTTCCCAAAGATCTGTACCTAATATTGAATACAATAGTGTTGGAGAATATGTTTGGAATGAGTTATTGAAATTAGATGAGAGGACAGTCTGTTTGGTATGTATTGAAAAATATTAATAATAATTATTAATAAAGAAATTTAACAATAATTTCAATCATTAATACTATTTTCAGATCGAGGCCCGAACTGAAGAGCAGTTGACTATCGCTGAGCTCAAGACTCGCGCCAATAGTATAGCTGTGGCTCTGATTGAGAGAGGAATCAATAAAACGGATAAAATTGCATTCAGTGGACAGAACTCAATACAGCACTCGATACTAAGGGTTGTCGCCTACTTCTTGGGCAATACAACCCTTCCTCTGAGCACTTTGTATGAAAAATATGAAGTGGAACAGGAGGTAAGTGGTGTAGGCGCTAACATAATTATATGCGAAGCAAAAGAGATCAATAAATTCATAGGTGTTGCGAATGAAGCGAAACTTGTGGTCACTTTTGATGGAAAACACGACAAATACGTGACTTATGAACAGCTGTTGGAAGAGGGAAGGGATCAGACGTTGGAGAGAATACCGTATTTCGATGTGAATCCATTGAAGGACATGTTTGCTCTGCTCCACACGTCCGGCAGCACCGGTAGACCCAAGTGTGCAATGATTCCGCACACAATGGTATTGAACATAATGGCAGAAAAGGATTGTTATCTTCATATTAACGGCAGCATCGGATGTGTCAGTGCATTCATATTCCCTTTCGGTCACGTGAGCGGAGCACTGATATTCCCCATGCATGTGACCAGCGGTGCGACACTCATACTGTTCAGCGCACCGACAGAAGAGGAGATCTTCAAATACACCGCCAAATATAGTATCACTTATTTGCCAATTCTTCCATACATTTGCAGAAACCTAATCGACAGCCCCTTCGTCGACAAGTATGATATGTCGAGCCTTAAAAAAGTCCAGTCGGGCGGTGCAGCGCTGGGAGGTTTTTATGCGCGAAGTCTTATAGATAAATATAACGTTTCGTTCAGAGAAGGTTTGCATGCATTTTGTGGCGAAGAAGTAATGACTGATTTTTTCTTAGGCTATGCTATGACTGAATACTTCTTCATAACGGAAGGCCAGGAACTACATGAACAATACGCGGGCAGTATGGGTCGGGTGACTTCAGGCACTGAATTGAAGATTGTCGACCTGACCACCGGTGATGCGGTGGGCGTTGGCATTGACGGCGAGGTTCGCATTCGGGGCAACAAATTATTCGCCGGTTATTTCAATAATGACAGCGCGACCAAAGAGTCCTTCGACAGCGAGGGCTGGTTTAGGACTGGCGATATTGGTCACTACGACCACTTGGGAAGAATATACATAACCGATCGACTCAAGGAGTTGTTGACAGTTGTCTATAATAGGATTTACATACATATCAGTCCCGTTGAGATCGAGATGTTTTTGGCCACACATAAAGCCATTGCCGACGCGGTTGTGGTCGGCGTCGGCAACAGTATTGGCACTCATTGTCCCCGCGCTTATATCATGCTCAAAACGGGACAGACTGTCAGTGCAGACGAGATAATCAAATTTATTTCCGGTATTGAATAACCATTATTATTGTCTCGAACACAGAGTTAAACCCTTTTTTTGCTTTTACCCCTTAAATCGAATCCGTTATTAATTTGCAAAAGGAGTGTCAGATTTTGGTCTCCCTTGTCATGACATACAATAATTTTTAAGAATTATTTTTGTAATCAAAATGTTTATAAAATTCTTAGACACTTTGGCGACGGTTAAACACCTGACGGGAGGAGTCATATTCGTCGATAGCATTCAGAGGACAAGTATTGGAAAAGTCGACCGAAAATACTATAGGAATTTGGTTAAGGATGGGCTGATAATAGTATAAGATTTGATGAAAAAATTTGAATAAAATTATTCTAAAATTCCATAAACAGTTGAAATTCTGTAAAGCATTTGTTTTTTGATGTGATCAACGAATATGTTTAGTATAGACACAAATATCTGTTATTGTCATTGAAAGTAACTTTTTTTTGCAATCATTTCTACGAGTCTTTCAGTGGAGTAAATAATATATAAACTCATTGTTGAATTCATAACATTTTTTTGTAATTTTATTTTCATACGCCTTTCCCGCGAATGGAAACGTAGTATACATTTGTGAGTCACAACTCTCTGAATGTTTCGCTTGTTTTTTTCTCATCATATTTTACACAACAATTAATGTTATAATTAATAATATTTTCCGTAAAATAACATTCAATAAGTATTTACACACAAAAAAATCCGTTGTTTTAAATTAAAAAGTAATAATCAATTATAACAAAGATTTTCACAAATCATAACAAAACAAAAGAAAAATATTATTTTGTTTTGAAAAAATGTTTTCATAAAATTTATTATAAAAAAAACAATTAATTATTTTTTAACAACAATAATAATAATAATGAATAATATTTTTCATGAAATGTATCGAAAATCATAAGAATATTCTATGAGAATATGAATTGTGTTATTTGAAAGACAACAGAATAATATTATTATAAAGAATCGAGAATTCAATTTTTAATAATAGTTAACATGGTTATTTCATGAATCATATATCATGTAAATAATTGTTTAAATTTAAGGGTGTTTTTGTAATACTAAATAAAAACAGTCAAAACCCCTTATTTTCGTATAGAATGTGTTGTTGAAAACATTGGTTGAAATATTTATATTTTTTTTGTCATTCAATTAAATAAATAAAAGTGTTTTTCATTCAATGAATGAAAACATTTGACATATTTTTGTGGTTTTGAAAAAACATTTCAATTCATGTCTAATGAAAATATGGCTCAAATAAGAGCTGAGAAAAAAGACTTTGAAATATATTTTTTACAAAAAGTTTTTTTTGAGCATTAATTAAAAACTTAAATAAAATTTGTTTTTTTTCTGAACACAAAAAGTCTTCTAAACTAAAAATCTTTTTATATTTCAATAAATTTCAATCATTTTTATATCTAATCGAAAATAAAAAAAAATATTTTTCAAACTTCTCTTCACTTTAGAAAACAAAAACTTTTCAATCAATTCAATACTCATTGAAATAAATGCTATTTTTTCGTTCACTTCATTCACTTCTTCGACGGTTTGCTTAAAATCTGCGGTTTGAACGGCGGTATCGGTTTGGTGACGCCCATCACACCCGGCTGTCTACCGATGCTCCCATTATGGCCCGGTATGGCCTTTGGCTTAGGTATTGTCGATGGCTTTGGCGATGGAATGGGCTTCAAAGGTGGCGACGGCTTTCCCGTCGGTGGCGTCGGTTTGACTCTTGTCTGCGACTCACAGACAGTACTATTGATTGTGGGGGTAGTAGTGGTTGTGGCGGTTGTTCGCACTGGTAGTATGACAGCTGCTTTTGGCACTGGTATTGAACTATTGTTTGTGCTCTCATTTCGGACAGCATTTGTCGTAGTTTTTCCTAAAGAAAACAAAACCAAAAAAAAAAATTAATATAAATAAAAAACAAACAAAAAAATCAAACTTTAATATCAATGAAAGAAATGTCAAAAAAAAGATATATTAAAAAAATGTTTTCATTATTTCCAAAAAATGTTTACCATTTTTATGATTGAAAAGTTTGTAAAGTTTTTTACTACTAATATTATTAGGCTTTTGTTCAGCGTTTTTCTCAGCGTTTTGTTTAGCGTTTGCATTGAGTTTGTGATTATTTTGCGTTATATTAATAGTCGTTACAAAAGTGTTAACATTTTTATCGCTAACATTCCCTCTCAGCTCATCATTGCTTTTCATAACACTGTTCTCAACGCTATTAACATATTCTTTGCAATCAATGATCGGATTATTAAAGTTAATCGAAGTGTTTGTGTTATTATTGACAGAATTGTTATAATTATTGACACAATTCGTGATATTCTTTGAAATATTCTTTGAATATTTGTCACAATTCTGTAATACCATTTGGTAGGCGATCTCAAACGCCTGGCCTAACGTCAGTATCACTTCCGTCACCAAATCCTAAGGGAATGCAAATGAGAAAATATTAATACCCCTGACAATAGGGGGCAGAACTGCATCATAACATACGGTATGGCTATTGGAGAACACATGACAGTAATGATTGTTTGTCTCCAACTCTTTGGTTATGTACGCGAAATGGTTTAAGTCGTCGCTGTCCTGACATATGCAGTGAATGTTCCGGATCTCGTGCTCGCAGACCATCACTTGGGTCTCGGCGTCGATGAACTGTACGCCCGTGTAGTTTATGGAAAGTACGATCTGAGGTATTTTCGATATGTGTTTCGTCGACGTCTTTAGCTTCTGTATGGACGCGCGCGTCGAGTCGATGCCCCTTAACTCGCGCACCTGCGTCGAGCCCAGGTAGTTGCACGTGTACTTGCATGAGCTGTCTATGAGCTGTCGGTTCGTGTGCTTCCATTGAGTGATGCAAACATTGTTTGTCTTATGTTGTGATTCATTAGAGGAATATTCTTTCGATTCTTGTTTTGATTCTGTTTTATGTTCCAGATATTTGTCGTCCGACTTCGGGTCCGTCGCTGTGGTCATAGTCGAGGCCGTGTCCAAGCCTTCATCGATGGACAGTTGGCTTATATTGAGATTCTGTTGAGAAAAACAATTGGCTATAATTTTTGTAAAGAATTTTTTAAACCACAAAAATATTCACCAATTTATCAAAATCGAGGTCATCTAAGCCTAGATCCTCGATCAGTCTGAGCCGTTCGCCCAGTGAGGCCAATATCCTCTTCCTGTGTCCCAACTTATTAATCTCCAGCACCGTATTTAACTCCACTTCCCACAGGTTCCTAACTCTACTCATCTCTGAATAGCCATTAGATTTGAATGAATTCTTGTATTCATTTAACTTCAATGACTGTAACCATTCGTTGACAGACATCTGTTCATCGCTTTTATTCAATAGTCTAACGCTGGGCAGTTGTCTCGCCTCGGATAGGATGCGATCCCTGTGCGCGGCGTTCGTTACGCCAATCTCCAATAGGTCCGAGTCGTCCATCACATTCGAGCCCTGGGTATACAAAAAGTATTGAATTGAAAACACGATATAAAACATGAGTTAAGGTTACTATAGCTATATTTAAGGCAATACTCTTTCGAAATCAGGGGTATATTAAATAAGATTCATGACCTTGATTACAGGGGTGGTATATGTCATGTCTATCTCATTGAATAAATATAACTAAATCTTTGATTTATAGACAAAACAAACAATAATTTTTTGATTTTGTTTTTCATACCATAAATATTATATTATCGAAACCGTTAACAAACAACAGATTAGTGTATTCCGAGAGTCCTATTCTCGACAGCCATTCCTCCACCGACTGTTCGTCGAAGTCCGTCGAAGACGAATCTGATGTGAAAATTATTGAACAAAGAATTTTAAGAATAATATTCTTCTTATAATTATTATATATAACGTTATGCACTCATTGAGAGCACACATACCTTTTGACTGATAGCTCGTAAAGCTGTTATCGAGTTCACTAGTGACGACACTACTGTCCCTACCGATGCCGGAGCCAAACGAGGCCATTATGTTTGCAATCTCTGCCCATTCGGCCGTCTCATCGAACGGACTGCCACTCAGGCAACTGATACGCGAATCGCTCCTGTGCTCGGACTCAGAGCCACCGCAGCCGATGCTGTTGGCGCCGCCGCCCCCGCCCAGACAGTCGTCAAACGAGCCGTTCGTTTTGGCCACTTTGAGGCACTTCTTCTCATTGGATTCCATACTTTTGGACTTTTTATTCTTATTCCTCTTAAGCGTTGAATAGATATTGTGATCACAATTGAAATTCCTTTGTCTTCGCAACGACTTCTGACGCTCAGTAGTGTCACGCCTTTTGACAGTTTGATGGCTACCTGTGCCCGCAATTGAGCCACGACAAAGACCTTGGATATAGGAAGAGATGATAAATATTTCACTCAATGATAACAACAGCAAAAAAAAATTGAATACAATTTCAAGAATCGAAAGTCAATGCACTTTACATAAGAATACTGTTTATTCGTATTCTTATTAACAGTTTTTATTTCATAAGTTATTTGTTTATCAATTTTCTTATACTTTATATCTTCTGTACATAAAAATTGTGATAATTTTAAAGCTAATGTTGAGCTAACTTTGGGCTAAGTTTTCTGCATACATATCAGTGCTATTCTATAGACATATACTTAAGAATTTTTATTAAAATTTCTATGAATTTCTATTCAATTAAATCAATACTAATATTGATATCGATTTAAATAAATTGCAAAACAATGAAAAATCTTCTCAGATTTAAACCATGGTTATTATCATAATCAAAGACCAGGGTCTGATATACAGTATAGAATAAAGTACCTGCAAATGGGTTCTCCTTTTCGCCACTTCTGTCCAACTTTAAAGTCTCGCAATAATTGCTATAATTATTGTTACAATTATTTTGATTATTATTTCGTTGAATAATATTATAATTTTTGTTATTATTAATCGTATTTAAATTCACAGGTATTTCACTATCGGTGGCGACAGCGATAGACCTCTTGTTGTTATTATGAAGACTTTTGTCCAAACTATTGTCACAACCATTCAATGGTTTGTTGCGAAAACTGAGCCGAACGTAACCGCTGGAGTCGAGCGCTGCGAACAGTTCCTCTTCGGTCAGCGTTTCGATGTCTCGGTGCGAACAGCGCCGGGACTTTCTATACTCCTATTGACGAACGAAAACGCAAAACAAAATTGAAAAACAAGATTGCATTGAAACGAGTGAATGAAATGCATGAATAATGCAATTTTCCATTGAATATAACATTGAAAATAACAGGAAATATACTCTTAATTAGTGTTTGATTTTTATGCTAAACAACACTTCACTTCACGACTCGAAACGGCAGAGAAATTCTACTGACTATACATTTATATGAAATTTTTATATATATTTATATCAAATGATATTTATATTTATTTTCTCAGATATGACTAATCAGTCGCACAGTTATCTCGCAAGAAAAACGGCGCACAAGTATGTTATGTATGGAAAAGCATTGTTTGTTTACACATATATATTAGACAACAAGTGATATGAAAATGAATTATTGGATTCATTTTTATATACTTTTGATTTTGATTTTTTTTCTTTCACTTCATATAAATGAATAAACTGTTGTTCAAAACCCCTCGACTGGTAATCAGGGTGTGAATACTGAATATAAAAATTACTGTATGTTTTTTTCTCTTATAAACGCTGGCACTGTATGTGTGTGTCTGTGTTAAGTATATGTGCCGTAACTATGATTCGGTAATATTTTATATTAAAAATTTTTTAACTTTTATATCAAACGTATGGGTGTTTCATAGGAATGTCTCATCGGATGAGATATGGGTGCTTCTATAGGGGGGTAAATATTCTTGGTAATGAATGGTGGGCTTTGGAATGAGTGGAGATGTTTGACTTTCATGTCATATCTCGTCTATGATTATATACCACTATTTATACAGTAATATAATTACGAAAAATTCTATTGAATTCTATTGAAATGCATTGAAAAACGTGACATAACTTTACAAAAATAAATGTACGTTTTTTTTGCAACTAATAGTTAATTAAAATATAAATAATATTTATATTTCTCATAACTGAGTGATGAGTTCATAGCTGTTGGATGAGAGATGGATGATCAAGGCTCTCAAGGGGTGGGAATTACTGATAAGTATTACAATAATTTTAATCTGATTTTAAATTTAAAAATTTTTTAATGTATTTATTATTAAAATAATTTTTTATTTAATTTCTATGAATTATTTTAAGTACTATTTCTTCCTAATTAACCATGATCATACCAACAAACTCACAGAATATTCTGTCATTTAATTAATGAATAATTAGTTATAATTATTTTAAATCATAAGTCAAATACAGTTCTCATATAATTGTATAGAAATTATAATTAATGATTGAATTAATGAAAACATGTTTTCTTTGCGAAGCAATTAATGTGTAAATGAATGTCATTCATAATTTTCAAGTCATTCAAACCAAATGTCAATGTGTTTAAAAAAAGTTCAACAAAACTATTTTTCGCACATATTATTAGCAAAAAAAACTTTGTGTTAAAAAACTATCACATTTTCAATGGGAATATTTGTCTTGTTTTTAGTGTTTGTTTTTTCAGTCAAAAAAGTTTTTTGTTTTATTTTTTAAATTTTAAAGATATATGAAATTTGATTATATTTTTTAAAGGGGGAAAAATGATAAATAAAATAATATAAGCAAGCAAAAATTAATAAAAAATAATAACAAAACTAAAATAATAAACTTACCATGGACAAACTATGGCCTGCATGAATACCGGGGAAAGTATTCATGCAATGGTCTTCGAGAACATTATCAACATTATTGATAGCATCAAAAGTCGTGCAAAACTCAAAACAATGATTATTAGCTGCCTTTGAACATAAGTAGTCTTGGTTATAGTGATCCTGGTGGCGCTATCATTGCAATGAGCATTCAATGCAAAACAAATGCAAAATAAAAAAAATTGTTTACAAATAAAAAGAGGAATAAATAAAATGAAAATAAATTCAATGAAAATAATAATAATTTAAATGAAATAAAATTAATAAAATTTTAGTTAATTTTGTTATGCTTTAAATATATAACGATTGGGCTAAATATGTGGGCACTGGTATGTGTTTATTTGTATTTGATACCTGTGTAGCACTGGTAGTAAAAGTCGACTATTATTAAAAGTTTATACATTTATAACAAATATGTGAAAAACTTTTGAATAAATATTGAAATAAACTGTTATTTAAAGTGAATGTAAAACCACTAAAAATAGTGTTAGAAATTCACTGTTTATATGTCTGCTCTCGCAGGGGGTTTAGCTAAAGGGGGTGTTCTTAATAATAAAATAGACACAGCGCTGAACAATAAATACCTGACTCAAGGGCTGAATAATAGCCTGAATGCCATTGAGAGCCGTCGTAGGACTGGGCGGCTCATAATCGGGTGTCGTCTGACCGTTGTAGTGATGGCGAGCGGAGACAACGCCAGTGGTGTCCCAGCTCTGCACCGGTATCTGAACGGTGGCTCTCTTTGGTTTGGCGTAAATGTCATTCCTATTGCTATATGCCTTCAATGTGTCCTCATTGACGCCGTCGGCGAAAGTGTCCGAATAGTACTTCGTCTGCGATTTGGAGCGATTGTGAGCACTCATGTGTGGCGTCGGCTGCTGTCGAGCGCCTCCGCCACGGCTTGCTATCTGTGCCGCTCTATTCAGCGATTTGCTACTGTTGTTGACAGCCATAGGCGCCGAACCGTTCGCTATTTGGTCGTATAGTAGAGAGAAATCCGATTCTTCGATCAATTTTCTGCGAGTATCTATTGAAACATAATATACATTAAATCTTCACTCATTCTAATCTCGGTCAATATAATTAAGTGATCAAGGTTAAAGTTTATAAAATATATTGAAATTTATATAAAAAATTTCATATATCATAAATATTCTCTCTCTCTCTCTCTCTCTCTCTCTCTCTCCTCTCTCTCTCTCTCCTCTCTCTCTCCT